>PVKM010000638.1:0-99118 GCA_004027735.1 Carollia perspicillata
GCCTGTGGAAGACACAGAAATCAAGTAATTACATTACCTGTTCCTACTCATCACCATCATCATCATTATACTGATAGTGGTAGTAATAGCTAACTCTTATATTGTGCTTATATATTTTGTTCTTGGCATGGTGGTGTGGAGATATAGATTATCGCCTATAGAGACACTCACCATCTAGAAATAACAATACAAATAATAAGTGAACTTATACAGTGCTTGTTATATACCATGAATTCATTGTTCTAAGCACCTTATATCCACTAACTCATTTAAGCCTCACAGCAGCCCCATGAGGTAGGCACCGTTACCATTCCCATTTTTACAAACGAGGATACTGAGGCTCAGAGAGGCCAAGTAAGCTGGTCAAGGTTACACAGCCAGTGAGTGTCAAAGGAGCTATTATGAGTGACTAACCAGGGAATTCCCCTGTTTCTGTTGTCTTTGTTGTCGTTGACCTAGGTTGCCTAGGAAGTGCTACATCAACTCCTACTGCTGTTTAGATCCTGTCTGCTGATAGTGGTGATAAACAATGCTGTAGGAGACCTGTATGTGCCCAGAACACTGCTGAATTTTCTTATTCGTTTTGAATGCGACTGAATAGCTTTGAACCTGAGTCAGTGAGGTCCTTCCTCTAGAGTGGCGTTGCAATAACTGATCTTGGCAGGGAAGTCATAGCTATGAGAATTTTTCTTTGTTCTAAATTAGGTTCTCACACTGGCTAGTCTAATGGCTATGTTCCCAAATGCCATGCTTCTCCCTCAGGAATGGCTGAGTGCATGACAATGTAAATATCATCATGTTTTATCTAATGCTCAAAATAATTAAAATAAACAAATTCTTATTGGACGCCAACCATGTTTAAGGCACTATTTTTGGTATTGGGGCTACTGCAGTGAGCAAAACAGCTTAACCCCCTGCTTTCATGTCCATACAAAGTGATAGAGACAGACAATAAAGAAAATTAATAAGTAAAAAATGTCATTTGGTGATAAATGCTACTAGAAAAAAAGAAAGCATAAAAGGAGAATAATGAGAGCTGGGCATGGGTGCAAATTTAAGTGGGGTGGATGAAGTAGGTCTCACTGAGAATCTGACTGGTAAGCAATGATCTGAAGGACATAAGGGTATTCCTATAGACTAGCTGGAGGCCCTTGTATACAGAAGTCCTTGAGCCTTAGCCTGGCTTGCCAGGGCCTAGGAAGTGGATCTCTGTTTGTAGACCTTGTGTGTTTGGCAGCTGTTGGCTGGGGCTTAGCATAAGCAGTTCAAATGAAGGACACCCACTCCCCCAAACACCCCACTCACTCTGCCAGGGCTTGGGAAGCTGCTTCGCTGAAATGATGTTATCCTCATGCCACTCTTGCAACCTAAGGGGCAGGTGGACCACTGCAAGAATATCCTCAAAGTCTCAAAGAAGCAACCCTCCTCCCCAGAATGTTATCAGTTCCCTGCTGAGAATCTCAGCTGATGTCTGTCCTTCTGGGTTTGTATTTTTAGTGTGAAGGCAGCCCTAACATAGATCCTCCTTCCCCCTCCAACCCCTAGCAGCCTTCGCTCTTCAGAGTCACCTTTGTCATGAGGGTTTCAACATTTATACTAAAGAGATGCTTCCAAAGCCCTGGATGTGTGTGTGCACATGTACATACATTTGTGCATTAGAAAGGGAGCTCTATCTCAGACCTTCACAGTTAATCAATTCATGTATTTTTCTTTGAGCACAGGACTAACGAGGTCATAGTCATGGGTTCCAGTTTCTTTCATTCATTCAATGCCATAACATGGGGCTACAAGCCTGATTCTAGCATCAGATTGACTTAAACTTGAGTACAGTAGTCCCCACCTAATCTACAGGGGATATGTTCCAAAATCTCTAGTGGATGCCTGAAACCACAAATAGTACTGAACCCTATGTGTGCTATGGTTTTTCTTGTACATATATACCCACAACAAAGTTTGATTTATAAATGGGCACAGGAAGAAATTGACAACAATAGGTAGTAAAATAGAACAACTGTAACAATATACTATAAATCAAGTTATGGGGCCCTGGCTGGTGTGGCTCAGTGGATTGAATGCCTGCCTGTGAACCAAAGAGTCACCGGATCGATTCCCAGTCAGGGCACATGCCTGGGATGCAGGCCAGGTCCCCATTGGGGGCCACACGAGAGGCAACCACACACTGATGTTTGTCTCCTTCTCTTTCTCCTTCCCTTCCCTTCTTTCTAAATAAATAAATAAAATCTTTTAAAAAATTATGTGACTGTGCTCTCTCTCTCTGATAACTGATGTGGCTACTAAGTGACTAACGAGTGGGTATCGTATGCTGGACAAAGGGATGATTCATGTCCTGGGTGACATGGAGCAGGTCAGTGCAAAATTTCATCATGCTACTCACAGCTACTCACAATCCATAAACTTTAAAACTTATGGATTGTTTATTTCTGGAATCTTCCATTTAATATTTTGGACTGTGGTTGACCATAGGTAACTGAAACTGTTTAAAGCAAAACCACAGATAAGGGAGACAATGGTAGTAGTCCATTCATATATTTGTTCTATGACCTGAGACAAGTTATGATTAAACTGACTATGCATTTTCTGTACAATGAAGCTTAAAAGCAACACTTTCCTTCTAGGGTTATCAAGATTAAATGAGATAGTTCTTAAAAAGGCACCTAGAATGGAGTCTGGCACATAACAGGTTTCACAAATGGCAGCTGTTATTACTATTAATTAGCAAGGATATGCAGACCAAGTGCTGTGTGGTAGGTAGTGTGCTGGTCGTGGGAGAATTAGGAGGAAGAATTCAGAGATGAGTCAGACAAAGGCCAATTTGGCTCCATTTCTCACCCAGGCCCCAGTCTAGCCACCTCATCCATGAGACCTTGCAGTTGGATGTGCAAGCCCCTGGTGTGGGTCCCACAGAGTCCAGGCCAGAGAGTGTCAATGGTTTGGGGTACCACCCATGCCTCCATCCTGCCCACTCCCACCACTCCTGAAGCTATAACTGAGTGTGAGTCCAAGGCCCCCAGCAGAGTGGGGCATACATTTCCCGCTGCACGTGAGACAGGGGGTGGGGCACCAGTGCTGTGCAGATTGTAGCTAGGTCACTGTTTTACTATTTCCCCACCTCAGCTTCTTAGTCACTGGCAATTCATCATCACTTTCTACCTTTTCTTGGGAAGTGGCTTGCTCTCCTTGTCAGAGACTCTTCCTACTATCTTGTGCCCTCTTTTTTTTTTTTGTTTTTTTTTTTTGCCACCTGCCCACTCCTTGATTTCACACTCTCCAATTCCTGGTTTCAGTCACTATTAGCCTCAGTGGCCAATGGATCCCTCATGGATGCCTTACTGCACCACAGGATATGATTAGCACATTGTTGGATGTTGTTGGGAAGAGGAAGAGAAGGGAAGGGAGAGGGAGGGGAAAGAGAAGAAGGAAACAAAGGATTTGGTCTCTGTCATGGCTGATCGAGTGTATCATCTCCTGCAGGAGGGAAGGAGGAAACCCAGGTGCATTCAGTAGATAACCCAGTGTGAAACTATGCAGCCTGTACTTTATGACATGAAAGAAAGTGGGAAGAACAGTGAGAACCACAGTGGAAGAAGTGCAACTGGGGCTGGACTTTAAGGGAGAGGAAGGATTAGGATGGGGTGGGCAGACTAAATTCTCACCAGGTGGGATGCAATCAGCTGTCTGCGAGCTGGTAACAGGGACCAGTAAATGGTGATGAGTGAAGAAGATATGAGTCAGGCTGAGGCAAAAGGTAAAACATCCAGGTGGGGGCCATAGGTGGCAGTAGAAGAAAGGCACAGAGGGACCTTTTGAGGCCATATGGGCAGACCTTTTTCTCCAAACCTAACTCTGTTCTCCTTTTACCCTTCATTTTCTGCACCACCCCTCTTACTCTCTCTCCCTTCTTTGGGTTTCTTTGTGGCCCCCCTTACTTTCTTGTAAGTCTCAGTTACTTCATCTGCAAAATAAGATTGCTCATACTGGAGGCCAGTGGTGTCATTACTCCTGCTTTGCATTCCAGCTCTGCAATCTGATTCAATAAGAACTGCTGCCTAAGGGCTGCTCTCCCCAGCCTTGGCCTTGTCCGCTCCTGCAGATGTTTGCCCCAGAGGGGAGGCCTGAGGGGCCAGGCTTTGGATGCTCTGCTCCTGTTTGTTGGGGTTGGTTTCACTTCTCATGCAGACTGCAGACAAATGAGAATGCCAAGTCTAGAAGTTGCTTTTCTTCCAGAATCAAATGGCTTCCTCTTACCACCAGTCCCTTTAAGATGATATGGAAGCCAGAAGAGGTCTTTGATGTTGTTCAATTGAGAAATCCATCAGATGGGATCGAGCCCGGAAGTGCTGGAGCAAAGGGCTCCATTCATGGTAGCTCATTGGTAGGGGTGCTGCCTGGACTTTGTTTTTATTTTTGTTTTTTTATGGTAAACATCCTCTGATATAAACACAGGCAGAGAAAGGAATTAACAACATTCAGTCCCCAAACAAACAAAACAGAAACAGGACTTGCCTTGCACCGGGGATGGCTCTTGTTGCAATGATGCAGCTCAAGGGGCCTTCACTGTGGAATTTCCGGCCTTGAACATGATCGATTTTCCATTCTTGTTGCCAAATGAACATGCACCTTAGAGCTTAGTGGATGACAGCAGGACTCAGCAAGCTCCTCTGGAAATGGGCAGCACTGTCTCAGCTGGGACTGAGGGGCACACCTCCCTTCTTGAGTCTGGCCTGGGCTGAGTGCTGCAACTCTACCCATCAAAGTACCACAAGGCCCATTGCCCCCAGATGCCTGAAAACTTAGCTTGAAATCTCTCTTTCTGTTCGTGATCTTGGATTACTGCCCTTCATGTACCAAATACTCCATCTACAATAGACTCATCTGTGCTTTTCGTGAGGGTACCATGCTTTCTTCCATCACTCACTCTCTGCTTATTCTGTTTGTTGCAGCACTCTGCCCCCAACCCCACACCATTTTTGCCCATCCAAGAGGCAGTGTAGTATAGTGGTTATGAGCATAAACTCTGCCTATGTTTGATTCCAGGTTCCATTGCTTACCAGCTGTGTGGTCTTAGGCAACTCAGTGAACCTCTCTTTGCCTCCACTTCCATACCTGTTAAATACAGGTGATAAAAGCATTACTTCACAGGATTGTGGTTAGCCCTAAATGAGTTACTATTTGTAGTGCACTTAGAAGGGTATCTGGTACATAGTAAGTATTATATAAAGTATTAGGAATTAATATCCAAATCCTACCACCTTTCAAACTTCTGGTCAGATGCCACATTCTCCATGAAGTCATCCTGATCCACCTTAGTGGAAATGCTCTGTCCTTCCTCTAACTTCCCATAGCCTTTCAGCTGAGTCTGTCCTGGGGAGTTAAATACTTGGTGTCTTAACCATGTACGCATAGGTGTCAGCTACCTGAAGGCTGGGACCCGTTGTGACACTTCCACAAGACCTTACATCCAGTAGGTGCTCAATAGATCCTTGGTAAATGATTGAATGGAGTTGAAAAGTGGGGATAACGGGACCCAGGGGGAGAACAGAGCTGCTTTTCAGCCACAGCTGGCTTCCCACAAGAGGGTGAGGGACCCATCACCAGCCAGTTATGTGTGAAAGCCAGTTATGTGTGAGCCAGTTGGGACTGGCTCACATGGATCTACTGCTATTCCTTGATCAGGGCTTTCTCATTAGAATAGACAAGCCTGTGACACAAGTCCACGGGGGACAGTGTGGAGGGATGCACCAAGCAGCCTCCACCATGTTGTCCTCTGAAATACCCTGGACTGCATTTGGACTGCTCTATGCCCACTCTAATCCTGGAATTCTCAGTGTACAAGAATGTGGCCAAATCAATCAAAATGCAGAGCCAAACCCTACACATATTCTTTCCTTGAAATGCACCTTATTGCTTCCCTTCCCATACAATCGACCCAGTCCTGCTGACCTTTGGCCTCCAGAGGCTGCCTACTTTGCTTCCCTCCTTTTCCTCTTGGCCAGGGACTATGGACACATCCAACACCTTCTTGAATCAGGCCCATGTCTATTGAAGCTGATCTTGAGCCTTACCAGGGTGTTGAGCTGTTTTGTTGGTGGTCCCAAGTTCCCACATATACCTTTAATTACTCTACTCTTCGATTTTTGTTCTTCGCCTGTGCCATTTCTTGCTGAAATGATTTCTCTGTGGGCGTTTTTTGTATACTTTACAGCAGCTAGCACTGTGGGAGTGGAGGTTGGCCTTGCATATAGTAAAGGCTTTCTTAATCCTTTTTGGTTCAGTTGCTGAATTAAGGAGTGGGAGGAGAGAAACAAACCTGCAGTCATTCTGATCATATTTTCTTAACTTTTAAAGTTCTGATCATGCTAGTGTATGTCACAGTTACCAGGGTACCACATGCCCCTTCAGATCTAAGTGATAGTGTTTTGAGTTCCTCTCCATCCCTGTGTCATGACCCATGTATAAGTCAAGAATCATGTCCAAAGTATTTGTGAATTTCTTGGGATAGAGGAATTGGGAAGATTTATATTCTCATGGCCTCCTGTGCCACCCAGTATCCTGCAGCTTTGGGCATGACCTCTCCTTTCACCACATTGACCAAGGCATGAAAGCTAGAGCCTTCCTCAGTACCCTGAGAGTAGAGTTTACTAAAGGTGGGTGGAGTCCTGGGTAGGGGTCACATCACACACAGCTCACAGACTTCCTCCACCTCTCTAGCCTTGTATCCCTCTATCCCTCTTTTCCTTAGCCTTTCCCTCCAGGATTTCTAAAGTTGCTCTAAACTTTCACCTCTCCTCAAAACCTTGGTACTTATTAAGAATAGAAGGTCAGTGATAGGTATCACTTTCTACCCTCAAGAACTTAGCTAAGTATTTTTGCCAACATAGGTAGTTCTCATTCTGTGGATTCTTGTTATTAGCATTAAAATTTCTCCACCACATTACATAAGCAAGCTCCTTTCCCTCTGTGGGCCTCAGTTTTATGATCTGTAAAATGAACTAGAATCACTAGCTCAGCCCAATAGAAATACAATTCAAGCTATATATGTAATTTTAAAATTCCTCATAGCCACATGGAAAAATAAACTTGTACAGTTAGTTCTTTCTTACCCTTTTGGGTAGTGATAGAGGAGCTACTAAAGAAATTTTTAGCAACATTTAGCACAGTGTAACTGGAATAATGAACTGCACATATTTAAGGTGTACAGTTTAAGTTTTGACATATGTACACACCTGTGAGACCATCTGCACAATTGAGATAGTGAACATATCCATCCCCCAAAAAATGTCCTTGTCTCCCTTTTAAGTATATATGTTTACTAGTATATTTTAGTTAACAAAGTGTATGAAAAATATTGTCATTTCTACATGCATTAAATGTGAAAATTATTAATGAGTTATTTAACATTGTTTATACTAAAAGTTTTCAAATTCCATTGTGTTTTGCACTGATGGTGTTTCTTGTATTGTACCAGACACATTTCAAATGTTCCATAGTGACATGTGGCTGCTGGTGGCTGATTTGGACCACAGAGCTCTGCATGATCTCTCAGCACCCTTCACTCTTTCACTGAAGGGCTCCCTCTATCTGTACCTCTTCCATGTATCTCATGAAGTAGGTCCTCATCTTTCATCTTCACATTCTACAGTGCTCCTGTCCCTGGATCCTATCAGCTGGCCATGTCTGAAGGGGCTCCAGGTTTGTGGTATATACCTAGTGGGTGGAGAGCAGGCTGCTTTCCAGCATTCAAGGTGGCTTGAACCAAGCTGCTGCTGCTGTGTGCACAGGCCTGGTGCTGGCCCCTGATTCAACCTGCCAACTGAACCCACAATTACCCACAGCCCAGCTGAGACATCCAGGGTAGAGCCACACATTTGAACTCCTCTTAGGCAATCGAATTCCAGAAAAGGCTCTGGATAGGATGATTTCTGTCAGCAACAGAGCTAGGCACAATGGCTATGAAGTGTGTTGCTAATAAAGTACTGAAGTTCACATATGAGTGACTTTTTATAAATGATGTTGAATTCAGGACTATTCCTATTATAAATAAGACTGGAGTGAGAGTTCCCCCTAAACAAGGTCACTGTCACTCCAAGAGGCCTTCTTAAATGGGAGAGGAAGGGCAGGGTTGTAGCCTTTGTGCTGGGACCACAAAGCTGGACCACATATATATATACACTCATATATAAACATATATACTCATCTGTCTTCCCTACGTGGAACCGTTGAGCAACCATTAAGGATCAGTAACAGGTATGGCTGTGATAACTACACATTTGCAGTGGGAGTTATCACAACCGGAGTATGTCAATGGGAGCATGCTTGGAGTGTGTTGCAGTGAAAAAAGATTGAGAAGTCTCAGAACAGGATACTAAGATGAGATAGGCTGCCTGGAGTGAGAGGCCTCTGGGTCCAGGTGCTGTTCGCTGGGGCACAGATGAAAGGCATGAAGGCTGAACAGTGGCCAACAGGACCTTGCTGAAGTGGGACCCAATGAAAGGGCAAGAGAGCAAGCACATTTTCCAGACCCAAAAACCCTCAGAACCAGCCCTTCTTTGGACAAAGGAAGCATAAGCCTGGGATCAGGCAGGAAGAAAGCTATACACAATCACCATAAAGTAGCCCAGCCTTCTTTTAGGCTCAAGGGGCACCCTGCTGTGGTTTGAGAGAGTTGCCTGACTTCCTCAGGGATAGGGAAGGAGGCTGGGAATGCGAGACGGCCATTTGGCCATTTGGCCATTTGGGGCCAGAGGGAAGCTGCAGCTTTTGCTTTTGCAGCTGCAGCGGCAGTGAAGAAGCGGGAGGGCATCCTGAGGCAGGAAATGCCTATCAGTGTCATCCCCAGCTGCTTCCGGCTTCCTCCTTCAAGGATCCCGCTGGCTCCTCTGTATCCGTGCCAACCCCTCTCTCCTGCCCTGAGTTCTGGAAGGCAGCTGTGCACCTCCTCAGGGCTCACGTCACAGGTCCCAGGTCCCCTGAGAGACTGTCAGCTCCCCATTGTTCTCAGGGCTTCTCTGGCATTCCTTTCGCTCATGAAAGGAAATGCCTGAAGCTTCACCCCCAACTTATCAGAGATGCTTGTCCTCTCAAGGGACACAGCTTGAGTGGGTCTGGCTAGGCCCACATCATAAGTACACCTGCTGGAGGCCAAAGACTGAATCTGAGGAATTAACGAGGCCTCTGCTTCATTGGGCTCACCCTAAAGACCCCAGAAGGGTATCTTTGCACTCTCCCTTCTGAGCATATGCAGTTACCTCACAGTTACACACACAGCCACACCCTCTATTCCCAATCCTACTCATTTCCACACAGTTCTACACATGCCCTCATATGTATACTCCCACCCAACCCATTCTCCTAGGGAAGCTATCACATGTGGCAGTGGCAGAAACTATTGTACTTTTGCTGTGGGCATGGATGAAGAGTCTTCCAGAAAGCCTTCCCTGACAACAGGCAAAACTTACTGAGTGGAAGCTGTCCCTACCCCTACCCCCCACCTACTATGTGCCAGGCTCTCCTGGAGTTTACATTCTAGTGTGGGGAGAGGAGGGCAAGGAAACAAACAAGTAAAATGTATACTATGATGCATTGTGATAAGTTCTATGGAGAAAAAAATAAAGGACAAAAGAGGAAGAGTAAGTAAGGAGAGGGTTTGAGATTTTAAATATGACAGGTAGGGAAAGCTTTACTGAGAAGCTGACATTTAAGCAAATACTAACAGATATGAGGGAGAATGTCATGTTGATATCCAGGAGAAGAATATTTTAAAACAAGGGAGTAGCAAATGCAAGGGCCCTGTGGTAAGAATGTGCCTGAAATGAGCCCTTAAGGAATAACAAGAAGGCCAGTGTATTTGGAGTGGAGGACTCAAAGGAGATGCAGTAGGAAGTGAGGCTAGTGCCATAAAAGAGGCCACATCCTGCAGTACCTTATTTGCCATTGTAATGAGGGAGGTGGGAGCTCTTAGAGGGTTCCCAGCAGAGTCCTGACATGATCTGATTTAGATTGGTAAGGATTATTCCAGCTGCTGTATTGACAACAGACTGTAGGGCCAATAATGGCAGACACAAGGACAGCAGTTAGGAGCCTCTTGAAATAATCCAGGTGAGAGGTGGTGGTGTCTTAAGCCACAGTGGTAATAGTGAGACCTGGGAAGATTCTAGATATATACTAGAGGTAGAGTCAACAGGATTTGTCAATGGATTAGATGGGGGTAGGGGGCCATGTGAAAGAAAGAAAAAAAATCAAAGGTGGCTCAAAAGGTTTCCACCTGAGCCACTTCGGCGCTATCATTTACTGCCATTTATTGCTGGGGAGTAGAGAATCAAATTTTTACTGGATTGGGCTAGAGAACCAGGCACTCAGTTATGGCCATATTAGGTTTGAGAAGATTATCCTACATGCAGATGGAGAGGTGAGTGAACAGCTGGGTACATGAGTCTGGAACTCAGGAGAGAAGCCTATACCTTTCCCATGCATATCTTTATGCTTTTATGGTGCATTGTGTCTATAAACAATTTCTAGAATTGCCTTATGAATATTTAAATTTTATATAAATAATACCATGTCCAGGTGATTGCTGGGAGAAAGGGAGTATAAGGGCACCAAATAGTAATGGAAAAATATAATAAAGATTATATATTTTTAAAATACCATGTCCATATCTTTTGGCAACTTGCTCTTTTTGCTCAACATTAGGTTTTTGAGATTTATCATGTTGAAACACATAGTTCTTTTAATTCAACTCTATAGTGTTTTATTATATAATTATGTCACAATTTATGTTGACATTTCCCCTATCAATATTAGATTTAATTTGTTTAAGTTTCTGGATGTTTTTTCTTCTTCCAAGGAGTGTGATGCAATGCTTTCTGGTGCTAGTCACACAGATACCAAATGATTGAGTATTTTTGTTCACTTTCACCTGTATGTCTGGGATTACTCATTCTTAGGCAATAGGAAACAAACTGTATCTGTCGACTTCACTGTGTCCTATTCACTAAGCTGGGCTCAACCAGTTTTCTCCCAGGTGATATTTGATTGCCACGTAGCCCAAGCTGCTAAAAGTAACAGTCATGATTTATACTTTTCAAGTTATCCCAAAGCTTAATGGCTTAAAACAATGAGCATTTATTTCATGGTTTGTATGGATCAGAAATGGGGTATGGGTATTCTCTGTCTTGGAGTTTCTCACATGTTGCAGTCAGGGTGTCATCGAGGGCTGCAAGGACCTCAAGACTCAAGTGGGAGAGGATATCTTCTGGTTCACTCACAAGGCTGTTAGCAGGAGCCTTCAGGAGCCTAA
This sequence comes from Carollia perspicillata, assembly GCA_004027735.1. Taxonomy (NCBI): domain Eukaryota; kingdom Metazoa; phylum Chordata; class Mammalia; order Chiroptera; family Phyllostomidae; genus Carollia; species Carollia perspicillata. The sequence continues at coordinate 11,318 of PVKM010000638.1, forward strand.
CTGGCTGTTGGACTGAGGGCCTCATTTCTTGCCAGCTGTCAGCCACTCTCAGTTCCTTGCCACATGGAACTCTCCATAGGGCAGCTTGCAACATGACAGCCAGCTTCCACAGTACGAGTGCAAGAAACAGAAGAGTCACAATGGAAATGATAGCCTATTACCTTTGTCATATTCTATTTGTGTGAAACAAGTTACTATGTCCAGCCCATGTACTAGGAGAGGCATTAGACAAGGGAATACCAGGAGCCTAGGATCATGGAGATCCTGCCAACCAGAGAAACCAGAGGACACAAGTGGGTGCAAGATCAATGGAATCAAATTCCTAAAGAGACATCAAAGAGAGTGGAAGTAAGGAGGGGTAGAGGGTGAAAATCAGAGAGCAGGAGCAGGAGGATAGATGGACTATGGGTTGAGAAAATGAAGGCGTCTAGTAAAGACCATTTGGTGTCTCAGAACTTTGGTGGTTAAAGTAAAGTTTATGTAAGTGAAGAGACATGTCAGTGGAGGTACAGGGAAGCTCCAAGCACAATTGAAGGCCAAGGGGAGGGAGCCAGGGTGGAGCCAGACTCCTAGTACAGGAGGAAGGGCATCCTGTCATCTTACCACCGAGCATTTATATAGCACACTGTAGGTTAAAAGCACTTTTACATATACATTTTTATTTGATCCTCATGTCAACCCAGTGAGGTTGTCAAAGTGGGTTATAACATCATCCCCATTTATAGATGAGAAAACAGGTGCAGAGAAGGGAAGTGATTTTTCCCAAGATCAGATAGCCAATCTTTGAGCCAGGACTAGAATTCAGGTATTCTGTCTTCCAGTGTTTCAAGTTCAGTGCTGGTTCCTCACTAAGCCACAACACTATTAGCATGCTATTCCACTGCTCAAGAACCAACCTGGCTCCCTTGTGTCTATGAAGTTGGAGACCTCTCCTCACCTCAAGGGGACTGAATGAAGGACTATATTTTCAGTTTAAAGTAGGGTGGACTGTAGCTAGAAAAGAGTAAAAATTCCTTGAAGGTCAAGGGGCTATAACTCAAATAGGGCAGCTTTGGGGTCTAAGGAGGTATAGGGAAGATCTTAGAGTGGTCTGGTGAGATAGAGTCTATGGAACTCTGTTTAGGCCCAATGAGAGTGTGTGTGCAGAGAGCTGCCAAGTCCATGTGGACCAAGCAAGGCCTCTCAGAGGAGGCACATGGCTTGGGAAGCTAACTCTCACTACTACAGAGCAGCTGTCCTTGTGATTTCCTGTCTCACACTCAGCACCTCAGGATCTGCAGGCAGGTGACAAGCCTAATGAAGGAGTGTCCATCTAGGTCTAGAAGATGTCAGTGAGATTGGGGCAGCTGCTTTTATCCAGCCTCACCAAGGCCTGTCTTTTCCTTTCACCTGGAGTCTGACCCACTTTGGGCAACATTTAGAAACTCACAGGGGAGATGGCAGTGTCTCTTCTGAGAATCCCTGCCTTGGGCCTCACTGTGTCCCAAACCATGATCTTAGCCCACCACCAAGAGATCTAGAGCACCTTGAGACTGGGGGCGCACCTCTCCTGACAAGCAGGGAACCCAAGGCCTGACCTTGCTGAGCCACAGGATACATACAACTCACTCTGACCCTGGAACACAGACCCAGTGACAACCTACCAGTCACCTGGTACCACCTGGGCTACAGGGTTCTCAGAGACCTTCTGGAATCTCATTTTTTTAGATAAGAAAATTGAGGTACAGAAAATTGAGGGGTTTTGGTCCAAGATCACAGAACTACTGAGTGGCTGAAGGGGAGTTAAATACTTTGAAGGAGACTTAATGCTAAGGAAGAAAAACTGTTGTGCAGCTAAGGCAGGAGTTCTAAGTAGAGTGTAAAGGAGTTGATCAAAGCAATACCTGAGAAAGTTTGGAAGTGGAACACAGTAGGTATTTAAATGCATCATAAATAAATAAAAACTATGTTGCTGTAGGGGTAGGGGGAAGGACTAGGTCACAAAGCAAGAAAACTCTGCCTTCTCTGGGTCCTGTTGGGTCCAAATAGCCAGGCAGGGCTTTCTTCTCATGTGACTCAAGTCTGATCATAAAGTAGGGTGGTGGCAATGTGGGGAGGTTAGAGGAAGGGAAGCCAAGTCCCACACTTACTTGGGATGAAGATCCCCCACCCCTTGTTTTCTCCTTGTAGTTTTGTTTAGTGCTTAGTTGGTGACAAGCAGTATTAGAAACACACACACACACACACACACACACACACACACTACTGACACACAAGATCCCTATGAGGCAGGCATAGCAATACCTCCATTTTACATTATTAGGAAACAGCTAATAGGTGGACATCTGGTTTTAATGCCCATGCTCCTAACCACTGAATTACATTGCCTTTTGGCTGAGAAGAATAGGTTGTAGTGAAGCTGCTGCCACTGCTGAGGGTATAACAGGACATGGTCTGGGGTTGTTGAAGTCTCACACACTTCCATACAACCTCTACATGTTATGGGGCCTGAGGTGTTCAAACGAAGGGCCTATGAAGCCATTGATCCCAATGAAGATTTTGATGTGAGTCTCTCAGACATCTGTGAGGACAGCAGGGACTTAAGGAGACTGTGCCATGGTGGGAATGTTTGAAAAACAAAGGAGGAAGAATGTACGGGGTAGCCTGCCTTTCTCTCTATCCACTTAATACTTATTAAGCACCTATTATGTACCTGTGCAGGGGGTTGAAGCTATAGCAATGGGCTAGAGAAGCCTGTTCCTGTGGTCACAGAGCTCATAATCTAGAGTGGGAGAGCAAGAGTAGTCACACTGCAGTGTGACAGAGCCAGTAGGTGACAGTGGGAGGGCTGTGGAGTCACTGAAGAGGGACCAAACCTAGGTCTAGTCCAAACCCAGTCTACAGTGTCAGGAAAAAACTTCCTGAGAACTTGACACTTTCAGCTGAGATCTTGCTTGATTCTCACTACAGCTCAGTTTCCAGAGAGGGAAACAGGCCCAAAGAGGTGAAATTATTTTCCTAGGAACACACAGGCAGTGAGTCACAGAGCTGGGACCCAGAGTTAGTGCTCAGATTCCTGGTCCAGTGTGCTCCCCACTTCAGCAACAGCAAATGCAAACAAACTCCAATGATGGGGGGCAGTTTTGCAGTGGAGGAGAGGTGTGAAGCAGGCAGGGTTGAAGGAAAAGTGATCCTGCAGCACATGGAATTCAAAGGAGGAGACGGGTACCCAGGGGAAAGGGTACAACCTCAGAGAGTTCAGTGCCCTTTGAGCCCCAGTGAAGTCCCAGGAAAGCCTCTGGAAGCAGCCTGCACATTTGGCAGTTCCCAGGCCTGCAAAGGAGGACCATACTCATCAGGCCTACTAAACTAATGAGGCGGGTCTGCTTGCTGCTGCCCCAGATGTTCCACTTGACAGACTTGATGTTTGTGACACTGGCCCCTGAGATTCCATGGCAACTAGGAATTATAATCACTACCACCACCCATCCCAGCTCACAAGATGTTTTGCCTATTGTGGCCAGCAGCTCAATGGGGTTATGAAGAAATAGCATGCACCTGGCCTTCAAGACTGACTGTTCCCTCCAGTCATCCTGGATGGGGCAGAGTTAGATGTAGATAGTAGTTGTGGAGGTGCAAGTAATAAGGGATTTACAATGCTTTGAATGTATGTATCTGCTTGAGCTCAATGTCACCAGAGATAGGCCAGGGATCAGCATTCATCCCAGAATCCCCTCTGGAACTAATCTACTAATAGACTTAAGCTTCAGTCAGCCCCCAAAGCTTCCAGTTTCTCATGTGCTAAAGGAAGATAATTATGCCTGTCTAAATAGTTTGTTATAAAGAAGAAATAAGATAACATCTAGCTCAGAAAACATGTTCTAGCAAAATTTCTAGCACACAGTAGGTACTCCAAAATGTCAATCTTGGAAGCTCCATTTTAAACATTTTTGTGTGCCCCCACAATGGAACCTTCTTTCTTGTGCAGATCATTATTGTAACAGAAGCCCTGGTGGGTCCTTGGGAATTCAAAGAGCCCAAGTTAGAGGACACCCAGTTCATAACACCCTGGGTTTTTTAATGAGAGTCCTGGGTTTTAGTCCTGGCTATAGTAATGAGTGGCTGTGGGGCCTTAAGCAAGTTACCTGCCCTTTCTTGTTTTAAGTTAACCTCTTCATAAGGACTATTGAGGGACTGGCCTATGCCAGAGGTTTTTCAGATTATGTTTCACAGAGACGTAGGTGTTTTGGGGAACACTTGTAGTGGGAAGAGGGATAAGACTGAATAGGTAAGGCTCTGGATGCCCCCAATCTTGCTTTGATGGACTTCATATGTACAACTTTGGAAGTAGTTTGAAAACTTAGGCACATACATGCTCCTAGCTTTGCTAGGGGAAGATATTGCCTTTGCTGCTTCCTCAGCCCAGGTGCATGAGCCCTGCAGCCTGGAAGCAGCAACACTAACAGATGCTGCTGACCCAAAAGGTGACCCAAATCCATTTTTTCCCAGGCCAACCCTGCCCCAACCCTGCCCCATCTTCCTGCCACCTTCCTGCCCCAACCCTTCTCCCTGATAGTCCCAACTACCCAAACCCAGGCAGCTTTTGCCAAACACCCCAAGGAGCAATATGATGAGGGAGTGTGGGGAATAGAGGAGGCCTCAGAAGAGGAACAAGCCCTGGCTGACTCCTCCCCTTGGAGGGAATGGCAGGGGCCAAGCCCCCAGGACACTGGTCCCTGGCCCACCTCCCAGAGCATTCTTGTTGAGTGTGGAGGGGTGGGGTTTAATCTGCATTTGGGACAAAGCCTACCCGGTGCTTGAGTGTTGTTGCCATGGAGACTCAGAAAGGTGTTATTAGTATCTTTTCAACACAGTGGCCTTGTGTGGTCTGGTCCTGTGCAATCTTAGCAGTAGCACACCATCACCCTGGCAACATATTAGCCTAGTGTTGTTACCATGGAAACCCAGCAAGGTCAATCAGCCTGGGAACTTCCCTGAGGAGATGTGCTCTGGGGGATCTGCTCATGGTGGTGTCCACTCTGCAGGCCTCCCAATGGACAGTGACCCACTCCTTGGATACTCAGGGTAGTTTAGGATCTTTTCTGGAGTGAGCTCAGAGTCAGTGTGACGGGAGAGAATTTGGCCCTGTAGTGACAGAGTTATGCCTCGTTACCATGGAAATACTGCTTTTAAGGATCTCAAAGCATGGTACAAAACTAACTCCTTCAGGAGAGTGGGGCTGGCCAGAAAGGGGGCTGTGAGTCTGCCTTTCATTCACGTGTCCATTCATTCATTTATTCATTCATTCAGCATTTATTGAGCACTTATTAAATACAATATGCCCTGAGCCCTAACTATAGAAATGCCTGCTCATTCACTCTCCTCAGATGAAAGAGGAGTACTGCAGTGGGGGGAGCCATCTTATTTCCTGAATTCAATCTCCATTTGAGGAGAAGGTATTGGTGAAAGGGATCAGAGGGTCTGTGTAAGGACCAGGTATGCTGGGAGAGTGTTTGCTTTCTATAGTCTCCTGTTTTAGCCCACCCCCCTGCTTAAGTCTTTAGGACCTCTGTGTGATTGGGATAACTACAGGCTTAGCCAAACAGGGAATAAGACTGGCTACCCTAGGAACTGCTGAGTTTCCCACCACTGAAGGTATGCAAGCAGAGACAAAACAACCACTTAATGAATATTGTGTACAGACCACAGAGCACAGGTTCTGAAGCCAGATTGCCAGGCTTTAAATCTTAGCTCAATTGAGTACCTATGTCACTTTGGGTAATTTGCTTAAGTTTATTGAGCTTTGCTTTCTTCATGTGTAAAGTGGTGATGATAAGAGTTTCTACCTTGTGGAGTTGTTGTGGGGATTAAATGAGCATAATATATATAGAGCACATAGAGCAGTACCTAGCATATAGGTACTCAATAAATATTAGCTTGCATTACCTATTGATGGTTTAACCCTGGGATTCTATATGATAGTTAGTTATAAATCTTCATGAATAACTTGGGCATAAAAAGAGGTTCTGTACTGCTGGGGAGCTGCCTCAGGGGAACACCTTAGAGCTTTGCACTCACCCCTTGCATGATTCCAACAATAGTTTCCTTCTCAAATTGATTTCAGATTCAGCAACTTAATTGAGCTTTAAGACAACACAAGAGATACGATTGTCATTCCCATGTTATACATAAGGGAGGGGAAGCTCAGAAGGGGAGAGTGATTCAGCTACCAAGTAGCAAAACTGGGATGGAAGTTTCCCCTCTAGCAAACCACTTCACAGTTTTCCAGGTTAGCTTATAAGGAGGACAGCAATTGGAAGAAGCAAGTCATACAGTGGGCAGAAAAGAAGCCCTGCCTGGCAGTAACCTGTGGAAAGCTGCTCCCTATTGTTTGCATTTCTGAAAACAGAAATGAGGAGCTGAACCCAAAGGCCAGGAAGCAGAAGAGGATTTTTTCCTAGAAATGCTGTGGGTGTGACTGGTGTGCCCCACCCATGGGCAAATGACTAGGCCAGGCCTGCTCCTGAGCACTTACTTGAACCTGAACTTGAATCTTCCACAGCTCCCATCCCTCTGAGCTCACTCAGAAAGTTGGGCCTCGAGTATTTATCTGATGGCTGATGGCCTCACCAAGGGATTTTGCTTGCTGAGGATAGAAAGGTGGGCTAGTATTTTCATGCTATTTAGAGGGGCGATGAAGAAGGTCTGTTTTTTTAAATACAACTTTTTCTTAGGCTTGAGGACAAGATAAATACCCTAGCTCATGGTCTCATGAAGCTCCAAGTTGAAAAAAGAAGGAAAGAAACATATATTACCTGGGAATGTGGGAAATGCATAGGGGAGACATTGAAAACCTTTAGTAACCAGTATGATATGGGCACCAAATAATCAGAATGTTTGCCAGCAAGAAATACCCAGGAAGGGGATAGTAGCACACACAGAGGAAAAGGGAAGCCCTGAGTTGAGACTTGGCCAGGGTGAGAATGTTCCTTTTGGCCTCTCTTGTGAGTACATGAAGAAATCAGATTTGCTCATTACCTCTAGAAGCTATCAGATCTCTCACAACATCTGTGAGCGCACACAGTGTACCGCTAAGGGGGAGATTAGTGGAATAAGAAAATGCTCCTTGGGAGCCAGACAGCCTGGGACCACCCTGCATGGATGCAGAAAAGGCCTGGCCTGGGCTCAGAGAGCCAGCTGCTGCCTTTTGCAGCTACAAGCTGGAGAATATCACCCCTGGGTGACGTTCTCTCCTTCCCTCACCCACATACCATGCACAAGCAGTTGTCATACACACAGACTTAATACAGTGCAAAGTCACATACCTGTGCAATCAGTGTTCACACATACAGAACTCACCTTCACTCATGACCTGTAGATTCACCCTCACCTCCTCTCAAGTCATAGGGCACACACTTGCATCCACAAAATCACAGACTCAGAATCCTGTAGCAGAAGCAACTAAAAGAGTCTACCTGAACTAATTCCAGTTGACACCCCTGCGCACACATCTTAGTTTTTACTCTTTCTCACACCTTAAATGGAATAGAACGGATCAGATGACTTCAGAAGCTTCCTTTAAAAAGTGGTCCTGTTCTAGGCTTGGCGCTGATGCTAAGAAGTCCATGCAGTTCCGAGAAACTGCCAGCAGGGGGAAGTCTCTCACTCCACACTGAATTTCACCCAAAGACTAATGAGGCCTGGAGAGAGAGGGAGGCGGAGCATAAGGCAAGTTGAACTAAGAAGCTTCAAAAGTGCCAGGCAGCTTGGCGGGCCTGCTTCCTGTCTGAGAAACGGATTTAAGAATCACGTCTGCTCCCTGCCTCCTGGGGTACTTGTACTCAAACCCTGTGGTCCCTCTGCCAGGACTTTCCCCTCTCCTGCTCCCACTTCTCAAGGAAACCCCTCTGACCCTCACCCCTACCCCCTGCCAACTAGATTGTGATCTCTCTCTCTAATAAACCCTCTAGAGCCCTTACCACAGTCTTAGTTAGACCTTCTCTTGTGATTTTTTAATAACATCTGGTCTTTCTCACCAGGTGGTAAGGAATGTGGCACATAGTAGAGTCTCATTAAGCATTTGTTGAATGTTGAAAAATGAATTTCTGTAGCCTTTTACAGATGACAAAGCACTTTCACGTGCAAACCAGATATCCTCTGAGGGAGGCATTTTCCCCGTTTTACACATGCATCCAAACATTTTAATTTCAGAAACCACTTTAGCCTTGCTACAAGCCTGTGAGGAAGCTAGAGATTATTATTTCCATTTTAGAAACAAAACTGGGTCCCAGAAAAGTGAAGTGAGAAACCCAGGTCTAGTACTTGGAGGAGTCAGGATTTTTAAGTCTCCAGATCCTGGACTGGAAGGTATGATCATTAGATCCCCCATCATTGCTGTAGGGCATTGCCACCTCCATCGAGGTTATGATCATCTCAGTCTGGAAATAAAGTGTATGGTCAGTAAGCACACAGGCTTTGTGGGGATACAAGCCTGGCTTCCGATCTGGCCATTACCTGCCAGTGACCTTCAGGGCATGAGGAATATCTGGTAAGCTTTTGTGAGGGAGGTTGCCTTGACCAGCACTTGAATGGCTGGGGGAATTTCGGGAGGCAGAAAGAGAAGTCTGGGGAGACTGGAAAAGTAAGAAGAGCACGGGGAAATGGAGTTTGGTTAATTCAGGGTGAGATGTTCCCAGCTTCTGCTTCCTGAAAGCTGTTCACTTCCTCACATACCTGCTGGGGCCAGGGGAGCAGCCAGGCCTGTATAGAGGGCACTGTGGCAGTCACTGGCAGCAAAGGCTGTCACATCTTCACCACATATGCTTCCCTTGAGCTTCCCACAGACAAGATAGGAGCAAGTCTTCTTCACTGTTCATGTGGTGTGTTACCCAGGCATAGGAATTTTTAGCTAATGATTTAGGAGATTATTTTGATTCAGTCCTTGGGTAGAGGCAGGTAAAATGGGCCTTTCTCATGCTCGTGTTCTGAAAATGTTAGCATAGATTGAGGGGAGGTAGACCTAATTTTGAAACTTGCACATGGCATGAGACTTGTAGCTTGACAGGCCATTTCGGAGTGGGGATGGGGATGGAGAGCGCTGTGTAGCTGGGGTAGGTAGCCCAGAGTCTTCTTGGAGTGGGGAAGGAGGAGAATCAGATTGGAACTCCTGGGGAAAACAGCATCTGAGATCTCTGACTGGATGGAGGTAGAAGGGGCTGAGTGGTGAGCCCTCCCTCCTGAGACCCCTCCTCCTGCATCCCAATGGGATCTCTCCCATCCCTGCTTTATCTTCCCTTATCTTTCCACACCCCTCACCTCTGAGGAGTTAGGAGTTCCCAAAGGAAGTGAGAGGGACTCAAAGCTGTGAGAAATTTGTGGAGCTTAGAAATGGGAATGAAATCTCATAACTATTCCAGGGTCACTGACCCCTATCCCTACACTTGCTGGGGAGGGAGCCAGAGACACAAGCACATCTGCTGCCCTAGGACTGAAGGTTCCAAAATTAATCCCTCCCCACAGCAGAGAGGTGACTGTAGCCCTTGAGTGAATGCTTGGCATTTCAACAATGCTTTTTGCCTTTCTTTGAAACAATGCCACCTTAGTCTTCTTATTTCATTTTCATATACCACAGAAAACCCTCAGATGAACTTAGCTTCTCTGTGCCTCAGTTCCTTCAGCTATAAAATGGGGTTGTGATGGGAACTAAGGAAGTCAAGACAGATGATTTGCTTGGCACATATAGGAAGTGCTCTTTGCCAGTTTAATTGGATCATTTACCTGTGTCCCTTTAAGTAATCCACTTTCCCTTTCTGAGTCCTACTTTCTTCATCTGTACAAATGAAGGGACTCAGAGCACTGAATGATTTCCCAAGTACCTGTGAGCTCTGACCTTCTAAGATGCTGTATATATGAGGCAGGGAGAACAGAGATTATTGTTCTATTAAAATACACAAGAGGGGCTGAGAACCCCAAAGATGAATTGACCTCTGAGAATCACACACCAGTTCCCGGCCAAGCTGGCATTAGGATCCAGAGAAACCAAACATCTAGTTTCAGGCCACCAAGCTGACCTGCCTGCAGCCTGCCAGTTTTTTAGCACCCAGGGAAGATCAGAAAGCGTTTTGTTTGCATGATGATGAAAGTACAAAATGGAGGTTCCTGCAGCTTCTAAGGCTAAGGAAAACTTGTACAGACTCACATAACCCAGGTGTGGCCTTCCTTACTGGCCAAGGTCCCTGCTTTCTGTGGTATTTCTTCTCCCAGAACACTGATTCCCTCTGGAGGGCGGCCTGAAGCATTCTCATTGTTTGCTGGGACCTCAATGAAGCTCTATTCATGATCAAATGCTACACACATACACACACACAGATATACACCTTCAAGATGGCTTGAGCAGCTTAGGAGGCTGAGGATCAGAAAGGCCCAAGGAGACACTTTGTAAAGCTGCTCGGTAAGCCCATGCAGAAGCAGACTCAGCACTGGAACTCAGGCTTCTGGCTCCCTTGCCTGAGGGCCTGAGGGCCTGAGGGCCTGAGGGCCAGGCAGGTCTCCTGGACCAAGTGCCTGGCTTCACAATCCTAGCCCAGTTTCTACCCAAGCTAATGCTGCACATCATCTGTCTTGACTTCCTAGAAGACTGAGGGTCTGATCTGTCCCTGTGGAGGCCCTATGGATTGTTTAGGGCATTGGAAGTTTCCAGTGGCCGAGGCTGGTGGGGGGCAGCAGGTAAAAACCCCTATCCAGAGCATGGCAACTGACCTAAGCTGAAGATGCAGTCAGGTTTGAGGCTTGACTTGCCAATTAGTGACTCTATGAATTTGAACAACAGATTTTACCTCCCTGAGCCTGTTTTCCCATTTATAAATTGGAGGTAATGATGGCTCCTGTCCACTTACTGTTTCAACATGAGGCTTTGTGGAGATAATATCAGTTCCCACTAGTGAGCTCCTATTGTGGGTTGGGCATGGTGCCCAACACTTTACCTGCATCATCACATTCATTCCTGACCACAGTACTGAAAAGTAGACAGAGTATCCCGCCTGGTGTGGAAACAGGGATCATTCAGATCAAGACGCTGGCTTTCAGGTCTTACAGATAAGTAAGTAGTGGTGCCAGGATTGGAACCCTGATCTGACTGCAGACTTCCCCTTCCACTGAAATCCCTTTGTTAGTATAATTATTATCAGATAGCATGGCTTGGAGGTCAGCTCATAACTAGTTTATTAAATTCCCTTAATTTTAGACCTTGTTGCAGAATGTAAGCCCAAGGGTTCAAGGGTTTAGCTGAAGGGCTTGCTGATGTTTCCTGTGAGACAGGGTTAAGCAAACTGGCCTACCACCTGTTTTTATAAATAAAGTTTTGTTGGAACACCGCCACATCCATTCACTTACACTTTGTCTATGCCTGCTTTTGCATGACAACAGCTGACTGGAGTAGTTGGACAGAGACTGAATGGCCCACGAAGTCAAAAGTCCTTACTATCTGGCCTTTTACAGAAAAAGTTTGTTGACCCCTGATTTATCGTATTCAAGAAAATGTTCTGGATGCAGCTCCGGCCTTTGGCTGAAGTCCAAGGCAACAGCAAGGGAAGTCCCTTGCCAAGCTCCCTCTCTGAGCACCAGCCAGTACAAAGGGAAAACTGACTTTTCAAAGGAGCCCTGGCGAGGTCTTTCATTTTGGGGGTTCCAGAGAAATGCTGACTGAGTCAGCAGCCCCCTCTAGGGCCAGGATCAGAAGGTGGTGAGTCTTCCCTTGCCATTCACTTTGCCATTTAGCTGGCACAGGCTCATGCTGGTCAGAAAGAAACGTTGGATTGAGAAATTTCAGTTGAATAACCTTTAAGTCTAAAAAATAGAATTATAAAGCATTTCAGAAAGACCACTCAAGCCAGGTCCCACAGTTTTCTTCGTGACAGAGGAGCACAGCCCCATTTGGGTACACCAAGTCAGCCAGAACTGTGGGAGAGTCTGAAATGTTAGGCTTCAAAGTGTCTGTGGCTCATTTTACACCACACCTGAAGGTCTGAAAAGCTGTGTGTAGTCTGAGTTGTTTGTCTCCCTAATCTCTGTCATTTCACAGGCTGCCTAATTTCCTGATGGGTTTGAAACACTGTTGTTTTTCAAGTTCTCTGCCACCTTCCTTCATTCTCTAGGTCCAGGACCTATGGTTCAAAAACAGTTAAATGAACTCCTTGTTTTCCTCTGTATTTTAAAAGCAACCCCTTCCTCTAATCCCATTTTTTTTTTTTGGTCAAGTCAAGATATTGCCAAGGGGTGGCAACCCATAGGTCCTGCCTTCTTTTGGCATGACACCAGTTCTCTCTCCCCTCACCCTCTTACTCCATGGAGCTCAGACTTTCAGTCAAGCACAAGAATCCAGTGGACTACATGAGTCTGGAGGACACTGGTGGCTTCCTCCCCCTTCATGTCCCCACCTCCACTGCCCAGCATCCTCCTGCCAACTTAACTAAATTCAGTTGGGCCTTCTGGAGACAGTGTTAGTTTTTCAACCTCCATGTGCCTTTCTCTGACACTACCAGTCAAATCATGCCATCCATTTCTATTGTACTTACTAAATACCAAACACACTTTGCACTTAAGTCTGCTCTCTAATTATGGGATCCTTTATTGTACCACAGAAAAAGTTTGCATTCTAGAATTTGAAGTCCAGGTTCTATATTCATTTACTGGCTGTGAGCTTTTGAGCAAGTCACTTCACCTTTCTGAGCCTATTTTCTCATTTGGAAAATGGGTATTGTGATCTTTGTTGCTTAAATGTTAGAATGATAAAATGAGTTGAGTTTTATAAAACAGCACTGTAAACTGTTAAAAGGCTTATGGGTGAGTCTTAAGTTGTCCTGCCCTGCCACTCTCCCCTTCTCCTTGGTTTCATGGGAAACTAGAGCTTTGGGGGTGATTAGGGAGGTAAAAGATAAAGCAGAATAAAGCAAGCCTACCCAAAACCTCCTTGCCTAAAAGCAATTACTCTGAAAACCAGTTTGCCTAAAAGTCAAAGTAGTAATTTTGAAAGAAGTCACTTTGTACCAATTTTAAAGAGGTACTTCAACGTAATGTCATATTTTTAAATCACCCTGTCACAATCTGCAGCATTTTGTCAATGATAACATTTTGTTATGCTTGTGGATAGTTTTTTCCATTTTATCTCCTATTGAGCAGTTTTATGACTTTTTAGCAAGTTTGCTGAAGACCTTCTCTTAAAATTGTATATTTACAGCAGTAAATACTTGTCAAATCTATAGCATTTCCCATAAGATTTATTAAATGCACCTTTTTGATCACTCCCAGCTCCTTCTTGCTGTGTTCTACTTCGCATCCTATATGGCTGTGTGCACCTAACGGGTTGATTACCAAATTAGCATGTACCCAATGTTCCTGTCTGTTCTGCAAGGTATTGACATTTTGACAAGCATAAAGAAGTGAGACAGATAGGGCAGAATTGTGTCAAACTCCTTGCATTTTATTTTTCAGACTATTTCATTTATCAAGAAACTCTACTTTGTGAAACATAAAATGATACACACAAAGTCATTACCACATGTATTTATTACAAGAATTGTAACATTTTTCTAGAAAGGCAAACTGGCTAAAAAGTCCCAAAAGTGTTCAAAAGTAGATAAAATTAGAAGACACCCACCAAGGATACAAAACAATTTTTAGTAGAAATCTCACATTTAATCAGAATGTTCTTAAAAAATTGCTTTCCAAAAATCTTTTAAAGGACACTGTCAAAAATTAGCACACTCAAACAGATGCCAAAACACTTAAAAGTGTACTGCATTTTATGTGAATTGGCCATTCAATATAGAGATTCTTTTTGTGATTTTGTAGCAAATTGGTTTGTGGCCATTTGACCTGGAACCAACTTGTGATGCAGGCATACTGCCTTCCACGTGCAACATGTGGGCATGGGGAAACCATGGACCTCAGGGGGCAGGAAGGTCTCTCCTGAACATGACCTCCCCAACTAAGGGAAAATTGTTATTTTTAACTCTTTATTACAAAGACCTATTTACACAGAACAATCTTTATAGACACAGTGAACATCATTACGGGAAGGGACAATTTCTTAATGAAAAGGGCCTTAATATCTTTGTATAAATTAGTATAAGAATCATACACAACCACTTTAAATAAGAGCCCACCAGCCCCCCAGTGGCCTCTGTTGCCCTGTGCCATACCCCTTGTCCCCCTTTCCCCCCTTCCTCATGGGGCTGGGAGGCTGATGAGACAGGAGATACAGAGAGGAGGAGGGGGAAGAAGGTCCAGCCCCTGTTAGGGACATCAGTGTCAGAAGAGGCTTTCTGGACACTGGCCACCCCCTACTTTGAGCCTGAGGGTTGTTGGGGGGAGGTGAGTGCTCAGCCAGGCTCCTCAGGGTGGGCCTTAAAGCAGCAGCAGCAGCAGCAGCAGCAGCAGCAGCAGCAGCAGCAGCAGCAGAAGCAGCAGCAGCGTTAGCAGCAGCAGCAGAAGGGTGAGAGGTGGGTAGGCAAAATCAGGGTTATTGTGGGGCTTGGGGGGCCCTGACTCCCCCTGCCCCCAAACATACATAGGTGGCCAATAAGCCTTTGTCTCCTCTTTTCTCCCCTCCTGGGAGGCCTCTTGAGAAGGAAGCCTGCTCAGACCTACACTTGCTCATATTCTTCCTTCCTTCTTTCTCTCCTTTCCTTTCTCCAAAGGGAAGACCACTGGGAAAGAAGATCCAGTCAATATGAAGGGAAGGCTATTGAGTCCAATGACTTAAGACCATCTCTGAGCTCCTAAAAAGCAGTGTTGGGTCTTGGTGCCTGAGCTGCCCCTGTGAAAACACCAGAGGTATAGCAGTGCCGAAGGAATGGGATCACTTGGATAGTTAAGGAATTTTTCAGCTTAGGTTGAGGAATGAACCAGCAGGGGCAGGCCAGGGAGCGGGGAGCAGCTCTGTCCCCATGCCACTGCTAACACACCACCATGGGGCAGTTCACAGCACGCTTGCCTCTTCCCTCCTAGCTTCCCCAAGCCTCAACCCCAAGAAAAGGCACTTAGTAAGTCTTGAAAAGACATCAGGAGAAAAGAGGACATCATCAAGTGGGAGTTGGGAGACCTGGGTCCTCATTCTGGTCCTGCAGTGATCCTCAGCAGGTCACTAGCCCGGTCTCAGCCTCTTTTTGTAGGAGTTTGCATAAAGAGGCAGAGCTCAGTGATCTGTAAGGTTCCTTTTGGCTCTGATATTCTGTGATTCTAAGCAAAACCATTTCTACCTGGCTTTTGCTCCTGGGAGGCTATAGAGCTACCTCAGGTCCATCACACTTTCCTCCTGAGCTAGAGCTTGAACTAGCTGTTGAGGGTCACAGAGTAAGTTGGAAAACAGCGAGTTGGCAGCAGTGTTAGAAGGCACAGTAAGGTGAGAGAAGTGACAAAGTATTTCATGCCCCTCCCTTCACCTCTTTAATCAGGCCAAACATGGGCACGAGGAAGCAGCCACCAAGCTGTTCCTCCTCTTCTCCAATGCTATGCCACTCTCCTTCACTACAGCACCAGCTCCCCACTCCAGCGCCCTCCAAGGCACCCTGTCTGCATCCCAATGTCCCTGGCTTCTAAGTAGAGTCTATTGTTCATCTCTTTACTTTCTTCTGGAGGCCTGCTGAAGGGTCCAATTGGCACAAAAACCTGGGATCTGCTGGAGCTCAGTGAAGAAGAGAGTGTTCCCATGCAGCCCCCAGGGCAAACCTGAGGAAGAGAGGGCTGCATTAAGGGTTGGGATATTAGGTGGGAGAGTGGAGACTAGAGCAGGGGAAGTTCAGAGAGAAGGATGGCTTTCCAGTGCTGGGTTTCCAAAGTCAGTCCAGAGACGGTCCAGGAAAAGGGACTGAATGGATCCTTGGGGGAGAAAGGGAATCATCAAACTAGGGGCAGGACCACATCATTGAAGGAGGCTGGTGGGTAGGAAGAGCTGGGACCATCAGCCGCTAGGACGAGTGCAAGATGAAAGGCGAATGAATATAAGAGCTCCAGAGAAGCAGACCAATCTGTGGAGTAGAGAGAAGTACAGGGGATAAGTACTTGAGAACCTCTTCAGTCCTAAATAGACAATAAAATGACCATAGAGATATCACTGACATGTCCTAGGTCAAAGGAACCACCCAGGAAAAGGGAAGAGACAGCGTCATTCTGCCCCTCCTCACAACTCTGAGCATAAAGCCCAAGGCCCTTGAGTTGGTGCTACAGAGGAAGAGACAGCAGGCCAGACCTCAGGAACAGGCTTAGGCCCTGCTCTCTCTTCTGTCACCTCTGATTTTTCTCTCCTTCCTATGCTCTGGGCAACTATATTACAATTCTCTGCCATCTACCCTCCAAGGCTCTCTGTTCCCTCCCCACTCCCCCTGTCTGGTAAGGATCCACATGGTATACCTGTAGGCATTCCCTGGGGCACCTATCCCCAGCTCATCTAAGACCCCTAGGACTTCTAGAACTATCCAACTAGGCCAGCCTGCCCAACCCTAGGGTGGAGGGGAACTAACACCCAACTGCTGAGGATCCAGGAGGTTGGCCCCCAAGTGTCAAGCCCCTCTCTGGGCCTTGGTCTCCTCTTCTGCAAAATTGAGGGAGTGAAATGGGTGTTCTGTAAGCCCTTATGCTGTGTGTGATGCTGGGACTGCTAGGAGCAGATGTCTGGCCAGTGATCAGCACAGGGCCCCCCAGCTTCCAGGTTAATTCTCCCCCAGCCCTTCCACACCATTCACTGATCAGAGGCTCAAGTACCTGCTTCAGAAAGGCATGGGGCCCTTATGAGAGAGGCGTGGCCGCTGGCGGCGGAATTTTCTCCGACCTCCCTGCCAGGGCCCTGATCCAATTCTTGACCCTCTGGGCTGTACCAGGTGGCGGACATTGCCTTCCTCCAGCCCTTTCCCAACAGGAGGCTGCAGCAGGGGCCCTGCAAGAAAGAGAAAGCTTGTTAGCTGGGGACCGCAGACCACAGACCCATGGTAGGGGACAATCTCTCTATAAAGTGGTATTCCTCATAGCTTTTCTTTGTTTTTGTCTTCTATTTTGATGAAGAATTTGCAATTTTCCCACTGTCCTGAGGGCAAATGGAACCCACTTGTCACATCTTGAAATTTATAGAGCTGAGTTTATGTCCTTTAGACAGTTCTATCATGTTTCTGGCAGGCACAAACTTGTTCTTTATTTAGAACATAACTGGGGGGTGCAGTTTGTGATATTATGCCTGTACTTGGCTGCAGCACAGCAGGCAATAAAGCCCCCATTGCTCCCTTGTAACCAGTGCACTTAAAATTTTTCAAATCTACAACATATTAGTAAAATGAATGCCTCCACCACCACATATCTATCACCCAGATTCAAGTTATTCAGATGGAATTATGTATGTCTTTGTTATCTCTTTTCTTTGCTGAAGTATATCAAAACCAATCCAGAATATCACGATATTGTACTCCTAGATCCTTTGCTATGTGGTGGCCCACTTTTGAGTACTGGAGATCTCATACCTCACTCCTGGCATCTTATCAGTGTTTAGGCATCTCCTGAGCTCCTTTCTCCTCTGGTCACCCTGTGGGCATGGCTGGGGGGGTCATCTAACTCTTATGTGTGCCATGTGCTGAGTTCTACTTGGCTTGTGACCAGATTTAGAGGCCAATAGATATTACATGAATGAATGAATGAACAAATGAGTGAATGGTCACCTGAAGCAGCAAGTCTATGCATAAGGAGGGGGCTGGGCTGCTGAAGTTGGCACCTCTCCACTGCATGCCCCATCTCCTTTCATCTACATACCACAAGCCCATTCTGTCTGATATAAATGCCTCCCATTTCAATCCCAGTTGGCTTCTCTCCTGCTCACTGGGACCAGCTCTGTATCTGTCAAATTTGGCTTAGACTAGAAGCCTTCTAATTGCAGACCAAGCCCTGGAAGTAGACTCCAAGTGGTTCTGGGTGTTCCTGGTTTTGTTGAGGAAGAAGACTCATGGTCCAGCTCTCATGGAGGCTGCAGTCCAGACAATGAAGACTGGAAGCAGGAAGAATGGGGAGATGAGATGATGCTAGGCAAGAGGTAAACTGGCAGAGTACTCATGCAATACTGGTTATGGGGCTGGCTTGCAGAAATATGGCTTCCAAAGCCAGTGACCAGGAATCCCAGCCTCTCTTCCCCAATACCATTGGATTCACCTTCAGCTTTATTCATATCCTTCAAACCCCAGTTCCATCACTAGCTCACAATTTCCACATAGCTCCTCACCTCATTGGCTGCTAGCCCCCAGTCATGCCCCTGGCCATTCCTCTTTCCCCTCCTCCTAGCTTCCAGCATTCTCCCTTGGTTCCTTGGCTCTTGTGATTCCTTCTCTACTCACACACAGTTTCCAGGTGTTTATTCTTCTCTTGGACCAAAAGCAGGTGAGGTTTGTCCTTAGGACCCTCCCTGTCCAGGCTCCTGGGGCTTGCTGCTCTTCACCCAGACACACACACACACATATTGCACACATGTGCACATTCTAGTCCTCCACTCTCTTTCCTGACCCATTACAGGGTCTCTTTCCTGACTCTGCTCTTTACCAGTCACATTTCTGTGCTTCTGGTCAGGGTGGATTAATATGTCAGCTCCTCCCCTAAACTCATCACCTAATGAAAATTAAAACACAAATGAGACTTGCATTTTATAGCAGTAGGCATGGACAGGGACTATGAGTCCACTTCCATCTGTCATAGAGCTACCTATTCTCTTGGTGCCATTGGCAAAAGGTCTGGGCTGGAGGGGGAAGGAGGAAAGGACCTTCACTAAGCTCCCTAGCCCAGCTGTTCCAGCTTCTTCTTTGTATTTTGGGGCCCCATCAAGGCTTTCCCTGCCCACTGATGCAAATAAGGATGATGCTGATTAGGAGTCAGTACCAGAGAAACACTTGGGGCAGGAAGGGCTGTGGTGAGGGCATGGCCAGGCACAGGGAAGGACCCTAGGAGCCTTGTAAATACAAGTAAGACCTTGGTTCTTGCATCCATGCCAGCTACTGTGGGTGGTGTTGGTATAGTGCAATGGCACAAGCTATTACTCCAGGGGTACAGTAGGCATGCAGAAGAGAGGCACAGTGTCCAGATTAAGGGGAGGGTTTATCTCCAAATGATAAGCCCCCAGGACTGTGAGTGTTGGTGGGAGGGCTTAAGGGTGTTGGGTCCTATGTGTAGGGCAGATAAACGCAATGGGGAACAAGGATGGTAGCTTGAACTCTGGCCAGGGAAATGTCTGGGCTCTAACCCTGCAGAGAAGAGCTCTCTGAGTGGTCTGAGCACTCAGCCAGGCCATACAGAGCAGCCATGCAGAAGCTCCTGGCATCTTGCATCCTATCAATCAGGTGGGGTGCAGGGGGCGCTCACTGTCCTTGTAGCTGGAAGTCTGTAGCTCCTCATGCACTCTGATCCTATCACCCACCTGTTTCCTACTTTTGATTCTGAGTCTGGCTCACCCTAAGATAAGCTGACACCTGAAACCTGGGCTTTATCCTGTCCAAAGGGACTTTTAGAGGCTGTTGATTCTCATCACTGCAGAGGTCCCAGCTATACAAAAGAATTCCCCTTTAGAAATGGGGGCCATTCTCAGTGCACTTAAATAGTTTCTTCCAACTCATTTGCTACTTAAAGGGAAGCTGGAGTAATCCCCCAGACAATCTCCACCCTAGAGGGACTGGAGCCATCATTCTCCAAAGCGCCATCAGCAATGAAGCCCCAGCATCTCTGCACTGAGAACCACAGTCAGGGATGAACAGGGCTTGATTTTCAGGCAGCCTGAACTCCATGTCTGCCAATGTACAAAGAAATACATGAGACTTTTCAGGAACATGCCAGCCTCACCAAGAATGATGCATTTGTTTTTCCCCTTGTCATCCAGCCTGTCTTGTGATTGCTTAAAAAACCCATATGGGTGCTCTGGTGGGGACCCTGCTGGTTGTGTCCCCTCAACTACTCAGGGTCATGTATGTGTTTCCAAGATGAAGCCTACTTTGTTTGCCCAGCCCTCCACCCCAGTGCCCGGAGCGATCTTCTCATGCCAGCTTTGCTGCCCTTGGACACATTATGCTCTGGCAGCCTGGCCCTCCACTTCACTTGCATTGCCACCGAGAGGCCCGACTCAGGTTACATGGATGCTTAGCTCATAGGAATAGAGGATAGAGTGGTGATGCCCCTGCCGTGAGCAGGAGGGGTACAGTAGTATGTCCTCATACTATCACTGACTGCAAGCTTTGAGCTGGAGCTGGGGATGGGGGAGGACAAAGAGAGAAAGAGAGGTACTCAGACAAGACCAAGGAACACTTGGCCCTGGCCCAGCAGCTCTCAGAATAAGAAGAGCAAAATATACCCCAGGTCAGGAGGCAGTGGAGGAGTATGTGTGTGCTGGTGGAGGAGGAGGAGACATTCCAAGTTAGGACAGAGTTTGTTATGGAGGAAGCATGGTTTTCAGGCCTGGGAGTTTGACTGGGAACTCTAGGTGGGGAGAGCATGCATGTCTGGACCAAGAGCAAGTTGGTTCTGGGGCTCCTGTTTCTGACCCAGGGCAGAAAGCAGGAGAAAGAGGACATGGGTACCTGGACCCCTGGCTTGTTGACCACCAGAATGGAGGTGCCACCCCTCAGCTCGAGGAGAGGTCATGGGTGGAGAAGGCACTGGGAGCCTTGGAAGTCTCCTGTGCTAGGTTTGCGAAAAATCTGAGCACAACAAATTTACCCAAATCAGGAGAGATAGACAATATATGGCCTAATGAAGAAGGGTGGCAGGGTCTGGGCCAGGGTCAGTGTTCCCTCCCTTTGGAACCAGCTCTACCCTTTACCAGTACTGCCCTAAAATCTGGACCCTGAAAGGGTTCTAGTGGTTGTCAGTTGGCCAAGGTCTCCCCACAGCCTCTGGGGAGCACCAGGTATGCAGATGAGGGAATACTTTCTTCTCTGAAGACTTTACCTTGGACTATTTACCTATAGTGGTATCAGGTATGTGTCTTGTCTTGCCAACTGCACTGGATGGTAGGCTTATGGAGAAGAAGCCCAGATGGTATCTTTCACATCTTTTGCTCTCTTCCCACCATTGACTGACAGGGGTTTCTGAGGAAAAAGCCTGCTCTCTTCTTACCAAGGATGTGGCTGACCCAGAGCTTGTGCCCTGACAGGAAGACCACTGGACAGCTAGCTGAAGGCAGGTGACGTCAGTCCCAACCAAAGCACCTTTTAGAGAAGCCAGGCAGTGCTCCCAGGCCCAGGGAAGTACCATAAGACAAGAGCAGAGAAAGGAGGAGGTCTACAAAGAAGGAGAGGTGTAGCTCCACCAGGCCCCTCAGAGGTTCCTGGGCTGCAGGTCATCCTCCTGGTCTGGAGGGTTTGGAATCAAGCAGGACCCTGTGCCCTTCCTCTAGGAAACTTGCTGTCCTGCCCCCTCTTCCCCTATGCTCCCACTTCCTTGTGACTCCAGCCCTGGCACTGGCATTAGTCCACCTGGTCTTGGGCTTTCCTTCCGTGGTGCCAGGCAGGCAGCAGACAGCCAGATCACAGGACTGTGGCAGCTGGAGGTAGGATCTGGCAACCTCAGGAGATACTGACACAAAGAGGACACACAGCCCAGGGTGGGACTGTTGGGGCTTGGGTAGAGCAAGGGAGCACCAGTACCAAGTATGCCAGGTGAGGGATGTGGTGCAGGTTGGGGAGAAAGGACTCCCCTTCCCTGAGCTGCATGGAGGTGTCAAGTTAGGCAGTGTTTCTTGGCTTGGTGTCTGGAGACAGGGGGACTAAGGTTAAGCATGCCTGTGCCTGACCTAGGATATCGAAGAACAGAGTCTGTGGGCCTCCTGTGCAGGGGCAGAACAGACCAGACAGCACCTTGGAGTAAGGGTGGAGAAGACCAGCCTGGCCTGGCCCTGCCCAGCTTGGCGCGGGGAGGCTGCCCCTGATCTCAAGCAGGCTGAAAGGAGCAGCAGCTGGGCTCCACACCGCCGCCGCCTAGCTCCTGCCTATGCAACAAGTGTCACGTCTGCATTTTGGCACATCATCTCCAGTGGTCTGCGCCCCAGGACCAGAAAAGTGGAGGTTTGTAACCTGCAGGGTCCGGAAAACCTTCAATGAGAGAGTGCAGTCCACCGGGGTCAGGTCAGTTCCCTCCATTTACCCACGAAGGGAGCGGAACATGTCCCCCCCCCCCACACCAGCCTCCACCACATAGGATGTGGGGCTCTGGACACGGGGAGCACTCCTGAGGCCCTGAGCTCCTAGGACTGTGAGGGGCAGCCAGGAAGGGCAGAGCGCCGGGCGGATGATGCCCGAGGTTGCAGCTGGCGGTCCCTAGCCGGGGACGCCCTGTCAGTCAGCGGCCAGCGCATGGCTGGTCCTGCCCGCAGGCGCCAGTCTCCGGGAGGTGGAGAGCGCACGAGTGGGGCGGAGGGCAGAGAGCGCAGCAGTGGCAACCAGAGAACAGCGAGTGGGGCGCAGACGTACAGGAGGCTAGCACTCACCTCCACACACCGCGGTCAGGGAGAGCCAGATCAGCAGGAGCGTCTGCACACAGAGCCGCAGATTCATACTGCTCCTCCGGCCGCTGCGCCACGGGCCTGGCCAGGAGGCTGGGAGGTGGAGAGGTCGGGAGTCTGCAGGCCCAGAAAGACTAGAGCCGCGGCTCTTGCGGGCTGGTGGGCGCGGAGCTCCTGGGGCTCCCGGCCACGCTGCAGGCTAGCCGGCTGTGCGCTAGCCGCCTGCCCTCGCCTGCAGCCTCCCTCCCTCGTGCGGGCAGCGCCGCCAAGCTGGCCCCAGTGACTCTGGGGGCGGCGGCGAACTCTTTCCAAGAGGCAGGCTGCTCGGCCGCGGCTCCAACTGACCGAGGTCCAGGCTGCCAAAGAGAATGCTCCCTCCTCACTCTTGGGGCTGCATTTTGTAGCTTGTGGCTTGGCCAACAGCCCACTTGGTCATGTGGTCATCCGGAGGGCTGAGGAGGGGGGGCCAGGAAGAGAGAGAGGGGGCGAGCCTCCCGCACCGCCCTCCTCCCGGCACGCATTCTGTAGCTCCAGCCAGGGCCCTAGAGGGAACTTCGATGTGGCCCCACAACAAAAGGCTGCATGGCCGCACCGACAACCCACAACCACTTCTCGGACAATGCCTGCCTGGCTGGAGGCAAGAGGGTTTTGGAGACCTGAACGATTTCAAACACAGGAAGAATTTGGGGTGGTGGAGGGGCACACGTAACCTTTTCTCACCTCGATTCCTTACCAGATGTCAAGGAACCTGGGCGCTCTTAGAAGGACCCGGCCAAGGCTGCTCCATCTCTGACCCTCTGACATCGGAAACAACTCTGACCCTCGGTCTCCCTACCACTCGCATCAGCAAGAGCTTGGCAAAGACCCACACACACTGGCCCACTTATCTTCACTGCTCGGCAACTTCAACTGGGTTCGTGTTGAGGATGACTGCCCAGGCTTGTGCCCAAGACTGCTTAATTGCCCAGCAGCCCCACAAGGCACCCTGTACCTGGAATGCTCCCACTCAGTCCATCCTGCCCCGGAGTTCTTCATTCTTGCAGCACTACTTAAAATCTCAAATCCAATCTAGAAGATTTGCCAGGATAACAAATGCTGCAGGAGGGGCTTCCCCTGGGTCCCTCCTCGCTGCTGGGACATGCAGCAGCTCCTATTGCACCAGGAGGAGGGCAGTTTACTCAATTCCAAATAATCAAGTCTGGATTCATTTTGCATGTCCTTGGGATTCCCTTTTGTAACTGTGTCCTGAAGTTGCTTGCCTCCCAGACTAGACTGTCAGCTCCTACAGCCTGGGGGCTCCCAAGGGAAGGGACTGCCTCATTCACTGGACAAGGAACCCCTTAAGATAGAACCCTGTCTTCTCATTCTGCTGCATTTCTCCAAAGTCCCCCATATTGGACTCTGCACATAGGTGGCACTCAACACCTGTTAAAAGACAAATTCAAAAAGTGTTTCCACATTTCAGCCAACCAGGCAGTTTGCTTGGAGTGCAAGTCCAGATTTACACAAAAAATACATTGGACAGTGTGTATGTGTGCCATAAAAGATACAAGAGACCACGGTATTTTAAAAGTATGTTTGAAATGTTTAAACAATCCAGTACATACACAATTTATTTATGAGAAGTCTCCACCATAATTGTCAGCTCCACAAGAGAGGAATCTATGCTTCACTTCTGTATCCCCAAATCTAGAACAATGTCTGGGACATGGTGCTCAATACATAATTTTGAATATATAAGTAAAATTTTCAAAAACATCCCTTTTACCTAAATCAAGATAGTGGGAAGGGAACAAAATAGGGTTCTTCTTAATAGTCTGTGGCTCAGTAGTCACATTCCAGTAGGAAAAAGGCAGAGACATGAAGCAGAACACCTCTTCATCCATAAGGTCCACGCTGTGAACAGCAAGCATTGGTAGCATGAGATCATCTTCCCCACTCTCTCCCTTGCAAAGAGTCTTCCACCCAGAAGGAAAAACACCTGGCCTCTCATCTCCACCCTTAGCTACTGTAGGGCCATACTGTCATCACCTAAATTCACCAGGTCTTATGGGAATGATCATCTCCACCTTCCCTCCCTCAGGGTTGTTACAGGATTAGATGAGATAATGTACCTGAAGGCACTGTGCCAATGGGAATAAACCCTTGTAGGATCATTTTTAGGAAGCAGGATGTTCCCACCCCTGGTTGAGTAAGCCCATGTACCCCCAAGTGACTCTCACCTATAACTAGGTTAATAGAAGTATTCACATGGAATTATATCTTTACTAGGGTGTGCATGGACTATTTGCTAATACACACCCTGGTGGTTAGAACTGTGCTTTCCAATCTAGTAGATATAACATTCAAAATAACTGAAAATTTTCATTTCCTCAGTTGCACTGCTCACATTTCCATTGCTCAGTAGCCACCTGTAGCTATAGTATTGGACAACACAGAATAGATCCTTTAATTCATCGCAGAAAGTTCTATCAGACAGTGCTGGGTTACAGCACCTCACTTATTCTTCCCTTTTCTATAATCTTTTCCTCCACCTCAGCTAGTCTTCAAAATGCACAAGGGAAAAATACAATAGCAAACCAATATTGTTCAAGGCAAGCAATACAGTAAACAGAAAGTATGCATTTAAAGCAAGATTTAAAAAGCTGAACACGTGGGTGAATCATGTTTTAATACAACCCTTTTCTCTATTTAACCAAATGGCATCATTTTTCCAGTTCCAGATCCAAGCTATCATCTTGCTCCTTTCTCAAGCCACTCTTGCCCATGGTGACTTTGCCCTCTTCATAATAGCTATGACTGTACCTTTCATTGGTAGTTACTCTTGCAATGTGTTGGAGGAGGCACTTTTGCATCTGCTTGCTATGCTCTGCAGGTCTGCAGAGAGGGTCTGCCACCAGTGTACCCATTCTGAAATTGAGGCCAATGAGGCCAGGAATACAACTCTGATTGCTCACTCTGAAACCCCCGTGGGTTCCCATACATGTCAAATCATATTCAAAGGACCAGTTCTCATATCTGCCGCCACCCACCAGACTTGAAGATCACCAGAATTGTAGTACCTAGCACAGTGCTTACCATATAGTCAACACTCAGAAACTCCTTGTTGAAAAAATAAATAACCATTGGAATAGCTCCATGCTTTCTTTTGTTCAGGAAGATACCATGAAGTTAATATCAGCAAAATAAATGTTTTTCAGGTCTTTCTTTGGAGGTGGAAAGGAGGTACATGAAATCATACCCACTTTCTTGCCCTGAGGCAGCAAGCAGCTGTTAAGCACATTGCTCCATGTGGCTCAGGCCTGTGTTCAGAGGCAAGACTCAGTTTCCAACCAAGGTCAGGGGCAATTTGAGGGGCAGAGTAAGGATTCCATGTATTGTTGGGGACAGAGGTGAGATAGCTGACCTATGTAAAGCCAGCCTGTGGCTTGTAACTCTCATCAGCACTATGCACACGCTATTTAGTTCTACTTAGCATCCCATGTCATCACCACCAGTTGATGCTACTCAGTTGACTCAGTTCTCTCTTCTTTTGGTTTGACTGAACAGTATGGTGTATTACAAAGAACTCAGCTTTTGGAATTTTAAATAGCTGAATTCAAATCCTGCCCCTCAATCTCATTCATTAGCTGTGTGACCTTGGGAAAATCATTTAACCTCAGTTTCTTCAGCTGTTAAAGGAAGATAATAATAGTACTTATTATGGTTGGGAGATTAAATGAGAATGCATGCCAAGTACTTAGCAAGATACCCAGCGCATAGTAGTTGCTCATTCAGTGTCAGTTTTCTCCTCTTCCTGACATGCTCCCTCCCACCTCTCCTTTGGGATCTGTTCTCTGGCCTCTTCAAGGAGGAAAGGCTCTGACTTTGCCCTGCTCCTTGTCAAAACTGCTCCCTGCCTTATCCCCCTAAAACGCCAGTCTCTGCTGGAGCTGATCTGATGGATGCACTTGATCCAGGGAATTAATGAGTACTAGTGGTTCGAGGTTTTCCTCCAAGGTATAGTATTCATTTTAATAGGGCCTTTGGGAGATAATGTCCTACCCCAAGTTCCATCCTTTTGAGCATGGAGGCATTTTAACAACTTTCATTTCACTGCTCTACCTAGAGCTCACCTTGCCTCAAAGTCAACTCAAAAAGGGATTCCCTCTGGCAACTTACAATACAGCTCTCAACCTGCAGGCCCAGTCACTGAAGAAGACTCAGAGTACAATCATGTTGCAGCCCATTCTTTTCTGCCTGTCCCCACAGATGAAGAAGAAGAAGAAATAAGAAGAAGAAGAAGAAGAAGAAGAAGAAGAAGAAGAAGAAGAAGAAGAAGAAGAAGAAGAAGAAGAAGAAATAGCTAAAGTCTATTTAGCATATACTTTGCATGTATTAACTCATTTAATCTTCACATTTATGAAGAACTCCTATTTCTTATCATTCTAAATTTACAGATGATGCAAACTGAGACTAACGGAGATTGAGATTAAGTAATTTTCCCAGTCTTCCCTACCCTCAAACCCCTGTGTTTTCCTTGCTGGGCTTAGGGAAGCAAATTCTGATTTCTCTGGGCTCATGCATCACTTAATTTGTCTGCACTTCTAACAACTAACTTACACTGTCTTAAATCACATTAAGTAGTGAAGCACAGTGGGTAAGCACATGGATTCTGGAATAAGGTAGCTGTCACTAAATAAGTAATGTTGGGTTAATTATCTGGCCTTTCTGAGCTTGGGCTCTTCATCTGAAAAAGGATTGGTACCTAGCTTCCTGGGTTATTGGAATTATTCAATAAATCAGTACTTACAAAGTACTTAGTACAGCCCTGGCTGTTATGGCTCAGTTGATTGGAGTGTCATCCCATAACCAAAAAGTTGTGGGTTTGATTCCTGGTCAGGACACCTTCTTAAGTTGCAGGTTTAATCCCCAGTCTGGGTATGTACGATCCTTGGTCTGGGCACATATGGGAGGTGACCAATCAATGCTTTTCTCTCTCCCTTCCTCTCCCCCTTTCTCTCTCTCTAAAAGCAATGAAACAAATGGCCTTGGGTGAGGATTTAAAAAAAAGAAAAAATAAATAAAGTACTTAGTACAGAGTTTAGTTCTTTTACTAAGGCAAGAATTATATAAATGTTATATTCATAAGTATTTGTCTATATGTCTTTCTTACCAACACTATGAGATAGCAGCAACATTATGTGTTCTCACCAGCAGTACTGGTGCCCAAAGCAAATACTTAATAAATGTTGAATGCAGGCAGGAACTATATAGTCATACCGATAATCATTCTGGGTTTATGATACTTGCAGAGTGTCCTTATTTGAATACTTCTCTTGGGGCTAAATCATCACAACTTGTCCAACAGGTTCTTAGATGGGTCAACACTAACAGTTAGAAATAACAAAATTGTGAACTCCTTTCACCCCCAATTGTAGTGCTTGTTTTTACTGGAGTAATGTAAGTGGAGTGGAAATAGGACATCTGGAAAATGATGAGTCTTGCCACTAATCAGGGGAATCTCATAATAAAAAGAGCCTCAATCCCTCACTATGCATATGGAGAAACTGAGGATCAAAAAGGAACAGTGATTTGCTCAAGGTTATACAAAAAGCTGGTGGCAAAGTCAGGACTGGGATCTAAGTCTAAGTAATTCACATCTCCTATTTTTCCTTCTGTGCCTTCCCAGCATAAAGATCTTACTCATTGGCTAAACAGTGCCCCAGCAGACTGTGAAGGCACTCAAAATGGCTATACTTGGGCACAGGGCCCTTTATTTCACAATCCAACCCTTCTGGCACACCTCATAAATAGAGTCTTCTCAATATCACAATTTGTTCCCTAATACATAAGCTAAATTAATGAGCAAAGAATATCAGTAACAGCAAAAAGTATTGAAGAAGAGCCCCAAAACTGTCCTTCTCTGGAGCTACTTAACAGGAACTTGAAAAACAGCAAAAGAACAAGATGCTTAGTTGATACCTCAGTAACTAGCTCCATGACAGATGATTTTTACTTGGTTAAGCACCAGTACAGGACATGAATTTTCACTGTCTCATTACTATTTGTCTTTTTAATTCTACTGGGTAGAGTTGAGCTTTCTTTTATTTAATTAAAGTTATCATCTTTTAAAAAAAGATTTTATTCATTTATTTTTAGACAGAGGGGAAGGGAGGGAGAAAGAGAGGCAGAGAAACATCACTGTGTGGTTGCTTCCTGTGCGCCTCCAACTGGGGACCTGGCCTGCAACCCAGGTATGTGCCCTGACTGGGAATAGAACCAGGGATTTTAGTTCACAGGCTGGCACAAAATCCACTGAGCCACACCAGCCAGGGCTAAAGTTGTTATCATCTTAATAGTCTTTTATTATTTGGTCTAGATTCCTTTTGTTGATATTGTTGTTACTGCTCAATAATGCACAGTATTTATATATTTTTCTCTTTACCTTTTGACCCCCTTTACCCATTTCTCC
The DNA here is from genome assembly GCA_004027735.1 of Carollia perspicillata. Taxonomy (NCBI): domain Eukaryota; kingdom Metazoa; phylum Chordata; class Mammalia; order Chiroptera; family Phyllostomidae; genus Carollia; species Carollia perspicillata. The sequence goes on from PVKM010000638.1 coordinate 40,258, forward strand.
CACCCTCCATCCCCCACCTCTGGCAACCACCACTCTGTTCTCTGTATCTATGGGCTTGTTTTAATTTTTAAAAATTTTTAGATTCCACATATAAGAGAGATAATACAGTATTTGTCTTTATCTGACTTATTTCACTTAGTACAACCCTCAAGATCCATTTATGTTGTCACAAATGGCAAGATTTCATTGTACATTTATGAGTGAATAATATTCCATTATACAGGGTCTGGCAGAAGTAATGGCTGCTTGAGTGTGGTGGGTAGAGTAATAGTATGGATGTAATAATTTGTAGTTTTAGTTTGAACATGTCACCTAAAATGTCATATGGTATGCTTAAGTGTGATATTGTTATGTTACAGAATTACATGCTTATGATTTTGTAATAAAAGATTTTGTAATAAAAAGGCATTATTTGTGCCAGATCTTGTATATGTCACAATTTCTTTATCCATTCATCTGTCAAAGGACACTTAAGCTATTTCCATATCTTGGCTATTGTAAATGTTGCTGAGAGCATGGGTGTACATATATCTTTTTAAGTTAATATATTTGTTTTCTTTGGATAAATACTCACATATGGAATTGCTGGATTGTATGGTAATTCTATTCTTAATTTTTTAAAGAACCTCCATACTGTTTTTCATAGTCACTGCGCCAATTTACATCCTCACCAACAGTGCACAGGGTTCCCTTTTCTCCATATCCTTGCCAAACATTCACTATTTCTTGTATTTTTGATAATAGGTGTGATGTGACATCTCATTGTGGTTTTGATTAGCATTTCCTTGATGATTAATGATGTTAACCTTATTTTCATGTTACTGTTGGCCATCTTTATGTATTCTTTGGAAAAATTGTCTATTCAGATATTCTCCCTATTTTAAAATAAGATTGTTTTTTGCTATTGAGTTGTATGAGTTCTCTTCATATTTTGTTTTTTCTTAAAGATTTTATTAATTTTCCCAGAGAGAGGGGAAGGTAGGGAGAAAGAGAGGGAGAGAAACATTGATGAGCAAGAGAAACATTGATCGGTTGCCTTCCACAAACACCCCAACCAAAGACCAGGCTGGCAACACAAGCATGTGCTCCCACCAGGAGCTGAACCAGTGACCATTCACTCTGCAGGATGACACCCAACCAAACCAAGCCATGCCAGTTAGGGCTCTTTTCATATTTTGGATATTAGTCCCCTATCACACATAAGATTTGCAAGTATTTCCTCCTGTTCAGTAGGTTGCCTATTAATTTTGTTGATGGTATTCTTTGTTGTGAAGAAGATTTTAGCATGGTATAGTCCCACTTATGTATTTATGCTTTTGTTGTTTTTGCTTTTGGTGTCAGATTCAAAAATCATTGCCAAGATCTATGCCAAGGAGCTTACTGCCCATGCTTTCTCTTAGAAATGTAATCATTTCAGATTTTACATTCAAATATTTCATCCATTTTTAGTTAATCTTTGTATATAGTGTAAGACAACAGTCAAGTTCTTTAACATTGTTTTGTATGTGGCTGTTCAGTTTTCCCAACACTGTTTATTGAAAAGATTGTCTTCTCTCCATTGTATATTTTTTGGCTACTTTGTCATAAATTAACTGAGCATATATATGTGGCTTTAACTCTGCACTCTCTATTCTGTTTTATTGATCTATGGGTCTGTTTTCAATGCCACTACCATACTGTTTTTAATTATTATAGCTTTGTAGCATATTTTGAAATTAAGGAGCATGATTTTTCCAACTTTGTTCTTTCTCAAGATTATTTTTGCTTTTTTTTTGTGGTCCCATACAAATTTTAGGATTTTTTGCTCTATTTCTTTGAAAGTTGCCATTAAATTTGATAGGGATTGCATTGAATCTGTATATTGTTTTGGGTAGTATGGAAACTTAACAATATTGATTCTTCCAGTCCATGAACACAGAATATCTTTTCATTTTTTTGTGTCTTCTTTAATTTCTTTCATTACTGTGTTATAGTTTTTCATATATAGGTTGTTTACCTCTTTGTTTAAATTTATTCCTAGGTATTTTATTCTTTTGATGCAATTATAAATGGGATTGTTTTATTTTTTACATTTTAAAGTATTGTTATTGATTATGCTATTATAGTTTTCCCAATTTCCCCCCTCTATCCCCCCTCCTCTCTGCCCCCCAACCCTCCAGCATTCCCCCCTCCTTAGTTCATGTCCATGGGTTGTACATACATGTTCTTTGAGTCCTCTGTTTCCCATACCATTTTTCATCTTTCCCCATCTATTTTGTGCCTAATAATTATGCATCTTCCTCTCTGTACCTTCCCCCTCTATTCCTCCCTTCCTCCTCCCCACTGAACTCCCTCTGTGATGTCCATTTCTCTGATTTTGTTCCTGTTCTGGTAGTTTGCATAGTTTTTGTTCTCATTGTTTTTCTTTTCTTTTAGGTTTATTTGTTAATAGTTGTGAGTTTGTTGTCATTTAATTGTTCATATTTTTATCTTCTTTTTCCTAGATAAGTTCCTTTAATGTTTCATATAATAAGGGCTTGGTGATGATGAACTTCTTTAGCCTTATCTTATCTGGGAAGCACTCTATCTGCCCTTCCATTCTAAATGAAAGCTTTGCTGGATAGAGTAGTCTTGGATGTAGGTTCGTGCCTTTCATGTCTTCAAACACTTCTTTCCAGCCCCTTCTTGCCTGTAAGGTTTCTTTTGAGAAACTAGCTGATAGCCTTATGGGAACTCCATTGTAGGTAACTGTCTCCTCTCTTGCTGCTTTTAGGATCCTCTCTTTGTCTTTGATCTTGGGTAACTTAATGATGATGTGCATTGGTGTGTTCCTCTTTGGGTGTAACTTCTTCGGGACTCTCTGGGCTTCCTGGACTTTCTGGAAGTCTATTTCCTTTGCCAGATTGGGGAAGTTTTCCTTCATCATTTGTTCGAATAAGTTTTCAAGTTCTTGCTCTTGTTCTTCTCCTTCTGGCACCCCTATAATTTGGATATTGGAATGTTTCAGGTTGTCCCAGAGAATCCTCAGCCTCTTCATTTTTTTGGATTCTTGTTTCTTCTTTTCTGATCCAGTTGGATGTTTATTTCTTCCTTTTATTATAAATCGTTGCTTTGAATCCTGGTTTCCTTCTTGTCACTGTTGGTTCCCTGAATATTTTGCTTTATTTCATTTTGAGTATTTTTCATTTTTAGACCAAGCTCAATCAGTTCTGTGTGCATTTTGATTACCAGAGTTTTAAATTCTCCATCAGATACGTTGGCAATTTCCTCATCACTTAGTTCTGAGGTTTTGCTGTGTTCTTTCATTTAGGCCATATTTCTTTGTCTTGGCACACCTGATGAGTTGTAAGGGGAGGGGCCTTAGGTATTCATCCAGGCAGGGCAACCCTCCTTGTTGAATTGCCTGTTGGGGACGGGCTGGAGAAGGAACAATGCAGCTTGCCTGCTCCTCTGTAGTGCACTTTCCAACAAACTCTTGTGTCAGACTGGAAGTATCTTCCACCGTGGCAACCTCAGCCTTAGCCCACAGTCAGCTCTGAGTCTCAGTTTTCCCCTTAAGTCAGTCCCTCCTGTGCAGCTCTGCTGAGCTCAGCAGTTGGCCCTGCCCCTCAGCTGCCTCGATGTGGTTTTTCTGAATTGGCTAGCATGGTCCGCCTTACCGTTCTGGTTGATTTTTTCTTTAATTCCTTGGTTTCCAGAGTTCCATGCAGTTTGATTTTCTGGAGCTTTCAGTTTATTGATTTTAGAATGGTTGTTGTCCTCCTTTTGGTTGTGCAAAGAAGCAAAGGGTTTCTACCTACACCTCCAACTTGGCTGGAACTCAATGGGATTGTTTTCTTTCTTTTCTTTTTTTATCTTCACTGGAGGACATTTTTTTCATTGCTTTGAGACAGAGGGAGGGGGTGAAGAAAGAGAAAGAGAGAAACATCAAGGTGAGAGAGAAACATCAATTGGTTGCCTTCTCCTATGCACCTCAACTGGGAATTGAACCGGCAACCTTTCAGTCTACAGGACAATACTCCAACCAACTGAGCCACACCTGCCCCCGGAATTGTTTTCTTGATTTCTCTTTCTGATAGTTCATTTTCGGTGTATAGAAAGGCAACAGATTTTTGTGTATTGATTTTGCATCTTGCAGCTTCACTGAATTTATTAGTGTTAACAGTTATTTGATGGGATCTTTAAGGTTTTCTATATACAATATCATATCATCTGCAAATAGTAACAGTTTTACTTCTTTCTTCCCAACCTGGATGCCTTTTATTTCTTTTTCTTGCCTAATTGCTGTGGCTAGGACTTCCATAGTGATGTTTTATTCAACATCACTATGTTGAACACAAGTGATGAGAATGGGAATTCTTGCCTACTTACTGATTTTAGAGGAAAAGCTTCCAGCTTTTCACCCTTGAGTATGAGGTTAGCTGTGGACATGTCATATATGGCCTTTATTATGTTGAAGTACATTCCATCTACACTCACTTTGTTGAAAGTTTTTATCATAAATCAATATTGAATTTTGTCAAATACATTTTCTGCATCTATTAAGACAAACATGATTTTTATTCTTCATTTTATTAATGTGGTATATCATGACTGATTTGCAGATGTTTAGCTATCCTTGCATTTCTGGAAAAAATCCAACTTGATCATAGTGTATGGTTCTTTTAACATATGGTTGAATTTGGTTTGGTAATATTTTCTTGAAGATTTTTACATCTACATTAATCAGGGATATTGTCCTGTAAGTTTCTTTTTTTTGTGGCACCCTTGTCTGGTTTTTGTATCAGGGTACTACTACTGGCTTCAGACCAGAGCTGCCAACACAATATTTGCAATAGCATATGTGCTTAAGATATATTCAGCAATCAACTTTCTTATTTTGGGTATGTGACTGCTTCAATCAGAGATAATGATATTAATTGTGCAGAACCTAGACTGGGACTTAGTCTATGAATCAAAAGACACTTATAACCATTTGGCTAAAAAAATCTGGCTGTTGGGATTTGTTAAACTTTGCTAGGGTTTCTTCATTTAGCTATATAAATCTCCTTGCTTTGCTGTTGAATGCTTCCTGATCCTGGTCACCAAATGGACCTAACTCTGACCATAGATGAACACCCTGTCTTACACAATTGCCCTTTCCCCAAGCACACAGACACTAACCATTATAAGGTACTGCTTTCACAAAAATTAGAGAAGTAGCCATTTTGCAGCATAACCACACTACCTCTATTCACATCCTTGGCATTTAATACTATTATCATCCCACTGAATGCTACATCCTTCCACAGGGCACCTTTCAGCCATTCCCAAATGGGCTCCAAATGTCTCAGAAATGCTTATTCCACTTATATGTTTCTTCCAATTTTTTTGTAAACTACATACATTCTCAGATTCTCTTATTGGATGATCCTTCACAGATATACCTGATTTGACACAATAATCATGTGGCTGAAAAATATGACAATGGTATTCATATAATCAGGAATATTTCAAATGTCTTCAAAGAGTTCACTAGTGGAACAGGTCCTAAGAGAAATCCTCCAAGAAGGTAAAGAACTGCTCTTCTGCCCTGCCACCATCTCAGCCCCACAGTTTCCCCTTTTTCCCTATATCCTGTCAGATTGCATCTGATTCTTTGGCCTCTCCAAGAGCTATGTAGGTCTCTGTTTCTCTTGTTGGTCTTCCAGAGCAGTTCATTCCCTTTGCACATCCTCAATGATGTCTCCCAGGAGCCTCCATCCTTCCTCTCCTCTAGAGTCTATAAATACTTTGGTTCCCCATGGGAAGCATTCTCAAGCAGCAAAGCCCTGTGAGCTAGGATAGCCACACCAGAATGAACAGGTTTATCTTTCAAGGTCTAGTGGGCTTTTGTACCATTCTTCCTCTTGCTTTGCTGGCTAACCTTATCTGTGATTACATCAGGTGGGATGTTATACTATCTCAAATCTGGCACCTTAGTGTGCTGAGCCAGAGAAGACTGTTGGAAACTAAGTATTGAGTCTATGACCAGTTTGGTTATGGGTTTAGAGCCTTATGATAATGAGGTTAAAGTCAGAGGGATAATCTGGGGTGGCTTTGCTCCATCCCATTTCCAAGTTTGTACCTGTAAAGTGATCAGAGATTGGCACCAATCACCACCTGGATCCTAACCCTGGCCACAGACTGAGATGTTCTTGGCTTCTCAATGCATTGTTTATATATTTTCTGAACACATATACAGTGAATTTAATAATATACTAACCTGGAAAAGGTAACACTTTTGAAAAAAAGAAACAGAAAAGTAGTCATTGTACAGCAAAATCCTATGTATTAGTTTCCCAAGGTTGCTGTAACAAATTACCACAAACTTGGTAGCTTAAAACAACAGAAATTTACTCTCCCTCATTTTTGGAAAGCAGAAGTGTGAAATCAAGATGACTATATTCTTCCTTGCCTCTTTTAGCTTCTGATGGCTCCATGCATTCCTAGGCTTGGGGTTGCATCATCTTCACATGGCCTTCTCTTCCGTCTGTGTGAGATCCTTCTGCCTCTCACTTCTAAAGACATTTGTCACTGGATTTAGGCCCACCTGGATAATCCAGGATGATCTCATCTTAAGACTCTTTACTTAGTTACACCTGCAAAGACTTTTTTTTTTTTTTTTTTTTTTACAAATAAGGTTACATTCAGTTTCCACAGGTTAGGAAGTGGACATATTTTTTGGGAGGCCACCATTCAATCTACTATACCCCACTACCTCCATTCATATCTCTGCCATGTTGAAATAGAAAGAGTGTGAGCTTCCCATCAATTTTACTTCCAAATATCTCTCAAATCTGTACAGTCTTTACGTTTCTGCTGTCTCATCCTCATTCAAACCTCATAATTCCCCACACATCACTACCCATAGCAACCAGGTAGGTCATACTGGTCCCACTCTGCTTTAAAGCTTCCATGGCTCTGAGGATCAAGACTCAATTATTGTCAACTAAGGTCCTGCATGATCTACCTCCTACCCACATTGCCAGCCTCCTCTTTTGCTTTGCCCCCTCTTTCTATCTGCAAAGCCAAATCCCTTGTCATCACAATGCCTTCCCAACAGTCTTCCCTCCTCTTGGAGAATGCTCCTTCCTACCCCATCTTCTTCTGGCTAATGTTTATCATCCATCAGTTCAGCTGTAATGTCAAACAACTCTTCCTCAAGAGATGCTTTCCCTAGCCCTTAGACTGACTGAGATTCCTCTGTAATAACATCTTTCATAGTTTTCAATTAGATTTGTGTTGAATTATTGTCTCTCCCCACCCAACCAGCCCTCGACTAGACAGAGCTACACTGGTTTCATTACTATGTCTTCAGCATGTTGCCACTGTCTGACACATAGTAAGTGTTCAATGAGTATATAAATAAATATATGAATTAATTAATCAACTAATTGATCCACGCATCTATTCTGATCCCTAAAATTCCTCTCTTAAAAATGGGAGAAACAATACCTCCTTCACAGGGTTGAATAAAAATAAATGAGATAATGGAGAGGAAGGGGCTTTATAAATCATGAAGTTTCTTATGAATTTAAGGAATCATTATGATATTGGTCAATGTAACTACCCTTTTTGGGGATAGGGAGTACACTGCACAGAGCATAGGGGCAGTAGAAGTAATAATGGTGAAGGTGAGAACAGATATTTGAGGTCTACATTCCTCTGGGTGAGAAGAGTTTCTGTGGCTCTGCTGGGTAGATACAATAACAAGAACATTCAATTCCCCTGTTTCAGACTTGAAGCTCATAACTTACCAGCCCCTGGGATCACAGGAAAATACCACCCTCCTCAGGTATAAATATTGCTTGAAGTCACCCTGGGCATTTAAGCTTTTAATTGTCTTCCTTTAAAGCATCTATCCAGGTGCTGACTGAGGATAAGGTGACAGCCTCCTGGGCTCCCTACTGGTGCTTCCTGTGAGGTGATCTGTCAGCCATGGCACTGCTCAGATGGCAAATGACTTTGAAGAGTGCCTCTTGGCTTTTTATTCTTTTCCTCCCTTGCCTTCTTGGCTTTTGCTGCTAACAGATGGGGAGGTATCACCTCTTTCCTCCCGCCCCTCTACCATGTCCATCTAAAAGTCACCCCTGGAGGCTTGACATTCCAGGTCTTCAGTTTCTTACATTGATTTCCACAGACCCCATCAAGTCATAATCTCCTTTCCTGCAGGGAAGAGACACTTCCACCTCTTCCTCCATATCCTCTTAGCTTCTTGCATTTAGGTCAAAGACCTAAAAAGGTCATTTCTCACTTCCATCTTGTCTTCCATTGTTTTCTCCCCTGGGATATCTCTACATTCATGGTCCTGAGATACATCACTGGTCTGGAATGTGCATGGCGAGCCAATCCTCTGAATCAGAGACTTCAAGAAATTGGAAATAACAGAGCTCATTAGGCTGTAATTTCCCCAGTTTCCTCCACTGAGCTGGATGTCTTCCCACTAGCTTGATGGTGTGTTTCCCTGCTCCATTGTCCCACTGGGATTTCAGGCTCTGTGCACATGGTCCCAGAAAGGTGAAGAAAAAAGGCAAGAATCTGAGTAATCCAAGCAAAATCCATGGTATTGTCTCAATGATTTGGGCATCTTTGTACAACACACTATTTTGGTACAAACCTTCAGGATAATTCCCTCTAATAGGTGCCACATAGCTGGAGCTGGAAAGGACCTTGCAGCTCATCTGTTAAAAATCTGCTACTTTTGTGGGATACAAAGTCAATATATTCAGAAATTGATGACATTTTTGTACACCAACAATGAACTATCAGAAAGAGAAACTAAGAAAACAATCCATTTACTATAGCAACAACAACAACAATAAAAATAAAGTACCTAGGAATAAACTTAACGAAGGAGGTAAAACACTTATACTCAGAAAAGTAAAGAATGGTGAGGAAAGAAATTGAGGAACACATAAATAAATGGAAGTATATATACTGTTTATGGATTGGAAGAATCAACTTCATTAAAATGTCCATTTTACCCAAAACAATCTATAAATTCAATGCAATTGTTATTAAAACACTAAAGGCATACATCACAGATCCAGAATAAATGCTTCAAAAATTCAAATGGAAACCAAAAGGATTCCAAATAGCCACAACAATCTTTTTTCTTTTTAAAAATATTTAATTTATTTATTTTTAGAATAAGGGGAAGGGAGGGAGAAAGACAGGAAGAGAAATATCGGCAAGTGAATAATAGCAACTTCCAGTCAAGATGGAGGCATAGGTAGACATGCTTCACCTACTTGCCCAACCACAAAAAGAATTACAACTAAATATCAAAACAAATAACACCCAGAACTATCAGAAAAGTGAGCTGTGTGGAAGTCCAACAACCAAGAATTTAAAGAAGCCACATTCATCCAGATGGGTAGGAGGGGCAGAGTTGTGAAGACAGTCAGAGAGGTGAGGAGATGTCATGTGATTCAGAGAGGCTGCAGCAGTGGTGGAACAGGCATGGGCAGTCCCACATTCATGTGTGGTGGATAAAAATCAGAAGGGATGCCTTGGGAACAAGCAATCCCAGCTGTTGGCCAGAATGCACAGCCCAGGGCTCCAGCACTGGGAAGATGCATACCCATAACTTCTGGCTGTAAACACCAGTGGGGGTTGAGGCAATGGAAGAAACTCCCAGAATTTCAGGAAACTCCACTTAAAGGGCCTGCACAGTCTTAAAACCTGTGCAAGCCCACCCACTCTGGGATTCACCACCAGGGCAACAGCTGGAAGGGCTCCAGTCACATAAGAGGAGTGGGTGAAGTGACTGGAAAGAGGGTGAGTGACAGGCATACCTCCAGAAGCCAGGCAGTGGCACAGTCCCCTCTCCAAGTCCTTCCCCCACCCTCGGAGCCACAAAACAATAAAACAGGTTCCCCCATCCTGGCGATTACCTAAGGTTCTGCCCCACACAATTTGCAGATGCCTTGTCAACAATAGACCATGCCACTAAGACAGGGAGTCAAAACAGCTGTACCTAATTCACAGAAACAAACACAGGGAGACTGCCAAAATGAGGAGACAAAAAAATATGGCTCAAATGAAAGAACAGAACAAAACCCCAGAAAAGAACTAAGTGAAACAGAGATAGCAAGCCTATCAGATACAGAGTTCAAAACACCAGTGATTGGGATGCTCAAAGAACTCAGTGAGTATGGCAACAGCATAAAGGAAGAAATGAAGGTTACACTAACTGAAATAAAGAAAAATCTACAAGGAACCAACTATGAGGGGAAGGAAGCTGGGGTTCAAATCAATGATTTGTAAAATAAGGAAGAAATAAACATTCAACCAGAACAGCAAGATGAAACAGGAATTCAAACAAATGAGGATAGTACAAGAAGACTCTGGGGCATCTTCATAAGTGTCAACATCCAAATCATAGGGATGCCAGAAGGAGAAGAGGAAGGCAAGAAATTGAAAACTTATTTGAAAAAATAAGGAAAGAAAACTTCCCTAATTTGGAAAAGGAAATAGACATACAAGTCCAGGAAGTACAGAGAGTCCCAAACAAATTGGACCCAAAGAGGACCACACCAAGACACATCATAATTAAAATGCCGAAAAGGTTAAAGATAAAGAGCATCTTAAAAGCAGCAGGAGAAAAGCAGAGTTATCTACAAAGGAGTTTCCATAAGACTATCAGCTGATCTCTCAAAAGAAACTTTGCAGGCAAGAAGGGGCTGGAAAGAAATATTCAAAGTCATGAAAAGCAAGGACCTACAACCTAGATTACTCTATCCAGCAAAGCTTTCATTTAGAATGGAAGGGAAGATAAACTGCTTCTCAGATAAGGTCAAGTAAAAGGAGTTCATCATCGCCAAGCCATTAGTATAGGAAATGTTTAAGGAACTTATTTAAGAACAAGAAGATCAAAATCATGGACATTAAAAAGACAACTATCAACAACTGAATCTAAACAAACAATTGAAGCAAACAATAGAACAGGACAGAATAATAGATATGGAGATCATCTGGAAGGTTATCAGCTGTGGGGGGGGAAGTGGAAGAAAAAGTGCAGGGATTAAAAAACATAGTTGGTAGGAATAATATAGACAGCGAGTTGTTAAGAATAGTATAGGAAATGGAGAAGCCAAAGAACTTATATTTAAATATTATATAAAATATTTTTATTAAATATTTTATTTATTTATCTTTAGAGGGGAAGGGAAGGAGAGAGGGAGAGAAATATCAATGTATGGTTGCCTCTCATGCATCCCCTGCTGGGAACTGGCCTGCAACCCAGGCTGTGCCCTGACTGGGAATCGAGCCACGATCCTTTGGTTCTCAGGCTCATGCTCAATCCACTGAACTACACCAGCCAGGGCTAGTAAAATAGTTTTTTAAAAAATAAAATAAAATAAAAAATACCTTCCCGCCTTGGCGGGTGTGGTTCAGTAGATTGAGCACCAGCCTGTAAACTGAATGGTCACCAATTCAGTTCCCTGTCAAGGCACATGCCTGGGTTGTGGGTCATGCCCCCAGATGGAGATATGTGAGAGACACTGATCCATGTTTCTCTCCCTCTCTTTCACCCTCCATTCCCCTCTCTTTAAAAAATAAATATCTTAAAGATATCTTCCATGTCTCTACTTAACTTTTTGAATATATGGAATGCACTCATAATAACTGCTTTAATATCTTTGTTTCTTTCAATATCATTGTTTGTTAATTCTAACATCTTTTCCAGTTCTGGTTTGATTTCAATTAATTGATTTATCTCCCCCTTATGAGTCATAGTTTACAGGTCTGTCCATGCCAGGTAACTTTTTATTGTATGCTAGGCATTGCTAATTTTACCTGGTTGGGTTCTTTAGTATGCCTCTGTTCCTATAACCAGTGGTTTGCAACCAGAAGCAATTTTGTTTGTCCAGAAACACTCTTAATTGTTGCAACTGAAGAGTGCTATTGGCATCCAATAAATAAAGGCCAGGTATGATGGCAAACATCTTACAATGCACCAGACAGCCCCCACAACAAAGAATTTTCCAGCTCAAAATGTAGTTGTTCTGAGGTTGTGAAATCCTGCTATAAATATTCTTGAACTTTGTTCTGAGATTCAGTTAGGTTTCTTGGAAATTGTTTTATCCCTTTGGGTCTTGCTGCTAAGCTTTGTTAGATGAGACAAGAGCAGTTCTCAGTCTAGAGATACTTTTCCCCAATACAAAAGCAATACCCTTCTGTGTACTCTATGCAATGTCCCAATTTTAGCCAGTTAGAAATTGGCACTATTCAGAGCCCTGTGTGAGTTTGAAGCACCATTCCCTCTAATCATCTGGTATGTTTCTCTCTCCAACATCCACACATGCTTGCAAATCTACATAGAGTTTGTTCCATTCCCACTTCACACCCAGCACCAAGCCTACCTCCTCAGGATGTCCTAGACATAACTCACACTCACTGTTTCTACTTTCTCTCCCACCTCTGACCTACTCCTCCTTCCATATCTCAGTGAATGTTGCCATGTTGCCAGCCCCTAGAGCTAGAAATTCAGGAGTCACCCTTCACTCCTGCCTCTTCTTTACCTCACCATTCAATCAGTCAATTTGTTCTAACCAATGTCTCCTGCATTCTGTTGATACTTTCCACTTCCATAGTTCCTGCCCTAGCTTGAGCCATCATCATCTCTTGTTTGAACACTTCACAGTGTTACACAACAGAACAGGGGTCCCCTCCAGGATGGTATACTAATACCGTCCAGACCACCTACTGGGCTCGATTGTCCACCGCCGATCGGAAAGACATCTCTCAAGGACAGAGATCAGTGAAGAGGAAAGAAATTTATTATTTATTTGAAATACAAACTAAAGTTCTCCACAAATGTACACAGTCCTCCTGGCACCCTCCAAGTGGCAAAAGGGAGCACTTCCAAAGCCTTGTGGTCCTGACTCTCACCCAAGCTGTGTGGTCCCAACCAAGACAACAAAGCCGTGTGGTCCTAAACAGATGCGTGGTCCCCAAAAGAGAGACCACCAATGGCTGCCACTCTGTTTAAATTCTAGCGCCAATCTTCTTCTGCAGCCCCATTTCCAGCTCCTCCCACAATTGGCCACAGCTGCCAGCATTCTGGGCAGATGTGGCCCTGTGGTGTGGAGCCAATTATCTCGAAGCTCTTCTGGACCCTGTTACAAATCCCTATTTGGGACTCCCCTCTTGGCTGCACCCTGTTACAACAGTATGGCTCCAACTTGCATCTTCAGCATCTCCTTCCACTCCTCCTATATGCCCTCACCTTCAGTGTCACAGAAGTTTTCACTGGTTATCACAACTCTGTTCTTTTGAAAATGCTATTCTCTTTGCCTGAAATATAGTTATCCACTTCTTTGCCTGGCAAAATACTTCTCATACTGCAAGAGCCAGCTTGAAAGTTATCTCTTCTGTCAAGCCCTCCTTGAGGCATCTATTCACTCTTGTACTTTCATTCTTCTACCGTGTTTTAGTCACACTTTGTTAACAATACTGGTCACATCTCTTTACACTGTTTTTGCCTCCACTATTACAGCTCGTAGGGATCTAACAATTCCTATAGGTACTTGCTATGGACTGAGTTGTGTCCCTCCCCCAAATTCATATGTTGAATCCTTAACTCCCAGCATGACTATCTGAAGATAGGGTCTTTAGGAGGTAATTAATATTAAATGGGATCATGAGGGGAGGGCCCTAATCCCATAAGACTGGGTCCTTATAAGAAAAGGATGATTTCTGGTGCTCTCTCTCTCCCTCTCCCTCTCCATCTCCCTTTCCCTTTCCCTCTCTCTCCATCCCCCCTCTCCCCTCTATCTCCCTCTCTTCCCCTCCTCCTGCCTCTCCCTCTCCCTTTCCCTCTCTCCCTCTCCCCACCCACAGGAGGACACAGAGAGAAAGTGGCTATCTGTAAGCCAGGAAGAGGCTCTCACCAGATCTTAACCACGTTGGCACCATGATTTCAAATCTCCAGCCTCCAGGACTATGATAAATAAATTTGTGTTGTATAATACCTAGTCCTTGGTATTTTGTTTTGACAGCCTGAGCAGGCTACAGCAGCACTTAATGCATGCTAAATGAGTTTTTGAATGAATGAGAAAGAAACAGAAGACAGGGAGATGGAATGAATAGGGAGAGAAGATGCAATAAGAAAGCAGAAGAGAAAAAGAGAAGAATAAGAAAAACAAGGAAACTGGAGGAAGAAGGCAAAGGATGGGAGTGAGCTCATAAGGGAGCCAGTTTTTCAGTGGAAACCTAATCATGCCAATAGAACCACTGCCAAGATGGAGGTGAGTGGGTGCAGGCCCTGGGGCCAGGGCTGAGAATCCAGGCATATTATACAATGTATATTTTCCCCCTAGAGAGGCCATGTTGTGCTTTCCTCAGAAGCTCTGGGTCCTTCAGTCAAGGATACAAGGCCTGAGGCCCTTTGGAAAGAGACACCTTGGCTCTTTGGCTGGGCAACAGACGAGTGCCCTCATTTCCTTGGTCAGAGAAGGCAGCTGTCCACACCCAGCTTTGGGAAAGACAAGGAGAGTGTTTACCCAATAACTCAAGTGTCCTCAAAGGACTCTGCTCTCAGTTATGCCCATGTCCTAGGCTCTGTGACCCAGAGCCTCCAGCAATGTTTAAACCTAGACCGTGAGAATGAATCCTCCACCCTCATCTTCCACCAGGGGGGTTAGGGGCACTGATTTATGATCTGGAACCTGACAGGTGGCTTTTAAATAAACTCACATTCTGACAGAATGCCCCCCAAATGAACACAATACTTTCTGTTGCCTAGGGCTTGTGAAAATTGGTTTCAGGCTCTGCCACCCACTGCAGCAGACAGTGGCAATCTTTCCAGTAAAAAGATGTTTCCTGTCGGGAAACCCAGACAGACAGGCTGCCCAGTGGTGATGGCAGATAGGGCAGTGTCCACCAGACCCAGGAAGTTAGCAAGCTCTATCCCTCCAAAGGGAGCTCTGCAGTGCCTCCTGTTGCTCTTGGGTCTGTAAGTGCCTCTCTACACCCACCTGGGATATGCCCTCTGCACTTCAGTCCCAGCCAGGGGCCATTGTCTCTCCAACTGAGTCTGGGAAGCCTGTGGTGGATACTGCCCCTACTTGGGGTCAGGGGAACAGCGCTCCCTTTGAGGAGGGGTTCCTGGCTCTACCCACCCAGCCCAACCCTTAGAATCAGGGCTCCTAACCAAAACAGGGTCAACATTTAGAAAGCAAACCAATAACAGTATTAAAACACATTTGATCACTTTGGAGGGGGGAGTTTTGGGGTGGGTAGGGAGCTGGTAGAGAGGGTAGAAGGGAACTGTGGCTTTGAGGGCATTCCCCAGGCAATCATCAGTGCTTGGAATGCTGACAATCATTGTTAGGCCCAGCCCCTAGGTTAGTTGGGTACAGGGTCATGACAGCCCTGAGGTCTGGTTCTATTGTTATCAGTCAGTCAGAAAGAGCTCCTAGCAAATATTCTGCTACCCCCAGCTATCCCCATTAAATGGAGACCTTTGCTCTGCTCTCCCTAATCAGGATGGAGTTTTTGTCCATGCTAAGACCTTATTTACCGTATCTACACTAGTATGTCAAACCACCAGCCTGGCAAAAAGCTGAGCCAGTATTTAGGTTGAGACTCAAGGGGGAGTGGAGATTTGCTCCCACCCAAGCAACCATACACTTACCTGAAAACTGGGATCACTACAAAGTTTGCCCTCTCCTGTCTGGCTTCTAGACAGTACTTTTCAAAAGTGATCACTTGGACAAATTACTTGGAGTCCTTGTTAAAATGCAGATTCTGAGTTAGAAAATCTGGGTAGGACCTGAGATTCTGCATTCTTCACAAGCTCCCAGGTGATGTAGTTGCTTCCCTGGACCACACTAGGAGAAGCAAAGGGTAGAGTAATGCCCTGAACTGCAGCAGCACATTAAAATCACCTGGGGAGCTTCAAACACTTGAACTTCACTAAAAGAATGAATCTTAAGTGTTCTCACCACAAAAATACAAGATAACTACGTGAGGTGATGGACCTGTTAACTCCATTGTGTAATCACTTCACAATGTGTACATATGTTAAATCATCACATTACACACCTTTAAAAAACATTATATTGTACCGCCAAAATATATACAACTTTTATTTGTCAATCATACCTCACTAAAGCTGGGAAAAAAAGTAATTAGGCCAGCCTCCACCCCAAGATAGTTTGATTTAGTTCATCTAGGATGGGATTAGGCTTTTTTACAATTAGGCTTTTTTAAAATTAAGCTTTTCAGGTGGTTATAATGGGCAGCTCAGATTGAGAGCCGCTGGTCTAAGCAGCTGTGAAGAGGGACTTAAGCTGTGGCCAGGGACATTGATTCCACACTGAACCCAACTGGAGGGTTCAGTTTATGACCAAGGGTAGAAATCCAGTTTGTCAGTAACCAGAGGGGAGAGAAGAGGACGATAGCAGGAGAAAGAAGGGGAAGGGTCATCAAGGAATATGTATAAAGGACCCATGGACAAAGGCAAAGCAGGGTATGATTGAGGGTGGGAGATGGGGGTAGGCGAGGTAGGGGCAAGTGGTGGCAGGAAAATGGAGGCAACAGTACTTGAACAACAATAAAAAAAGGAAAAAAAATTCAGGTTGCTATAGAAGAATATAATTGGTCCATATGGTTTCAAATACTTCATCTTACCTCACATTCATTCAGTCATCAAATTTTTATTGAGCCATTATACTTGCTGGGCACTATGCTAGTTACTAAGGATTCAGCAGTGAATAAGACAGCCTGATGATAAATGTGGATAATAATCAAATAATTGCTGAAACAACTGCAAATGTACAATTTGATGAATGCTTGGAAGAATCTAATTCACTGAGTACCTGAGGAGAGGAGGGGCAGGAAGATGACAATTAATTACCTACAATCTGAAGGATGAATTGCCACTAACTTAGTATAAGGGGATGGCATGGAGGGAAGGGAGAATGTTCCAGAAAGACTGACAGTAGGGCAAGGTGGAGAGAAAGCGGAGTCAAGATGATCAGGGAGCAAGATGAAGCTTGAAAGGTAGAGAGGTACCTATGTAGAGCAGAGGTTCCCAGAAAATTAAAATCCCCAGGGAACTTTAAATATATACTCAACTTGGTTTCTAACCCCAAGATTCAGATTCCATGGTCTAGAGTAGGACCTAGGTAGCCATAATCTTAAAGTCTCCCTAGTAATTCTAATGTTGAGTCAAGGTTGAGAATCACTTGATGTAGAGCCACATAAGGGTTTAGACCTTTATGTTAAGAACCATGAGAAGGCATTGACATGTTTAAGCAGTGTGGTGACAACAAATTTGCACTTTAAAACTATCAGTCTGTCTGCAGAGCAAACAGATTGGAGGGGGCAGAGTAGATGTATGGAGAAGCTATTGCATTAGACCAAGTGAGAGATGATGGTAGCTGGGGCCAGGATGGTGGTGGAGAGAAGTAAATGAATTCAAGAGCTATTTAGATGTTGAAATCATCAGAACTCAATAATAGATTAAACATAGAAAATAGAGAGACAGGGGAATGGTTAAGAATAACTTACAAGTTACTGACTTAGACAACTTATCAAATTCAGGTGCCACAGAGATAGAGAAGACTGGAAGAATACCACATTTGGAAGGAAGGTCATAAGTTTGGTCCAAGCAGACCTAGATATCCAGTATGCAGTTGGATAAGCTGTCCAAAGATCAAAAGAGAGATCAGAGCTAGAAATAAAAATCTAGGAGCCATCAGGATAAGTATTTAAGGCCAGGCACTGAATGAATCACTTGGGTAAAGGTTATAGAATGACAAGAGAAGAAAAGGGGGGAGGCCTTGAAGAACTCCAACACTAGATAAGTTGCTCTCCCAAGGTCCATACTATTGAGCTATGTTAACCTTTTCCCCTCCCAATTGCTGCCTGTGAACCAAAGAGTTGCTGGTTTGATTCCCAGTCAGGGCACATGCCTGGGTTTCAAGCCTGGTCTTCAGTAGGGGGCGCGCAAGGGGCAACCACACGTTGATGTTTCTCTCCCTCTCTTTCTTCCTCCCTTCCCCTCTGTCTAAAAAAAATAAAAATTTAAGAAAAGTAAAATGCCAAAGGTTAAAAAGAATGAGAGACTCTTGAAAGCAGCAAGAGAAAAGCAATTAGTTACCTACAAGGGAGCTACCATAAGACTGTCAGTGGATCTCTTAAAAGAAATTTTGCAGGCCAGAAGGGATTGGTAAGAAATATTGAAAGTGATGAAAAGCAAGAACCTACCACTTAAATTACTCTGAACTCAGCAAAGCTATCATTTAGAATCAGAGGACAGATAAAATGCTTCCCAGACAAGAAAAAGCTAAAGGAGTTCATCATCACCAAGTCATTAAATGAAATGTTAAAGGATCTTGTTGAAGAAGAAGAACAACAACAACAAAAAAAAAATATATGAAGAATAAAATGGCAATAAATACATATCTATCAACAATCAAACCTAAAAAAAAAACAAAATAAATGAACAATCAGAACAGAAACAGAATCATAGATACAGAGAACGTTTTGACATGTGTCAGATGGGAGGGGTTGGAGGGAGGGGTGAAAAAGGTGAAGGGATTAAGGAATTCAAATTGGTTGTTAGAGAATAGTAATGGGGATGTAAAGTACAGCATAGAGAATATAGTTAATAATAGTCTAATAATTATGTATCATGTCATCTTACTTATTAAGTTATGTACTGTTTAGCCATGGGGGTGTATACCTGAAACTAATATAGTAATATATGTCAACTATAATTGAAAAAAGGAGACACGTCCTGTGGTACTGCCTTCCCTCCTCCGCACTCTGAGAGCTGTATGTCCTTCAGTTTTCTCTTGTGGCAGGTAGAGGACTTCCCACCTCATATAGGGTTCCTCTTTCAACACATGTCAACTGAGCATCTGCTGAGTGGAGGGCTCTGTGCTATGCCCCAGGCATGGGAATGGATACATAAAGAGATAGTTATTAGAAATAACAACTACCACTTACCAAATATTTTTACACACCAGTCACCATGTCAGCACTTCATTCAGGCATGCATTTGTTCATCCAGTAACTATTTACTGAGTGTCTACTATGAGTCAGGCACTGTTTTAGTGGTTGTGACAATGAGTAAGAAAGCCAAACTTCCTGCTTTCATGAAGCTTACACTCTAGTGGGGAGGACAAATGGTACACAAAGTAAATAATATAGTCTGCCAGCCTGTAGAAAGTGCTATGGAGAAAAACAAAGCAGAGAAGAGGGAGAGGGAGTACCCAGAAAAGTGGGAGCAGTGTGAAATGGGTTGACCATGGAAGGTCTCACTGAGGACATTTGAGACTAGACCTGAAGGAAGTGAGGGATGAGACTTTGCAGGTATTTGAAGGAAGGGCATTCTGAGCAAAGAGAATATCTGGGTGAAGACCATGAGGCTTGAATACAGGGGAGGCTGGCAGGGCTGGAGGAAAGAAGGAGCAGTAGAAAATGAGGACAGAGGGCAAGTGGGAGGAGGGGTGTCAGAAAGTGCAGGATCATGGAGGCCATTGTAGTAACCTTGATTTTTACCCAGAATAAGATGGGAAGCTATAGGAGGGTTTGAGCAGAGTCCCCCCCACAACCAACAATATTGTTAGTGATAGCATCACTATTCCCGTTGTTAAATGAGGGAACTACAGCTTAGGAAACCTAAGTGACTTGGCTAGTGAGTGGCAGAGTGGAAATTTAGAGACCTCACGCCTTCTCCTCCCCAACCCCAGGCTCAGAGTTGGGCAGCATGTTTCTTACTCCCTTCTGCTACTTCCAAACTGTTGTTCCTTTGTCATTACCCAAAGATCATATACTACTCTGTGTACCCCCTCCTTGTTGTATACACTAACTTCTGCCACTTTGCTTATTGAGCACCTGCTATGTACCAGCTACTGTTTTAGATGCTGAGAATAAAGTGACAAATAAGAGAAGTCAGCCCCTTGCTCTCATGGAGCTTTTATTGTAGTAGGTGGGGGAGAAAGGTATATAAGAAAATTTTTTAAAAAGAAAATATTCTTTAGTAATAAGAGCCATGCAGAGAGAAGAGTGGCTACTTCATAGAAGCTATGGAGGGAAAGCCTCTCTGTGGGGGTAACAGTTAAATTGTGATCTGGGGAAGACAGAGTAAGGCACAGTGAGGTACATGTGAAAAGCTAAGATAGAAAGGAGCTTGACACATTAGAGGAACATAGGGTAAAAGCATGGGTTCTGATGTAGGGAGAGGGCAGGAGATCCAGTGGCAACATAAGGACTAGTTCAGGCAGGGTCTTGTGGGTTATGAGCACATGGAAATCCACTGGAATGTTCGAAGCAAGGAAAGGAAATGATCTGATTGATAATTTAATTTAAGATCATGCCAACTTCATATCTCATACAGCTGTTTTGAAAGAAAATGGATTGTTGGGGAAAGAGGAGATGGAGAGAAATGTAAAGATTTAGGATACATTTGGAGATAAATTCAACCAGACACACTGATAGATTAGCTGTAAAGAGAGATATCTGGGGGTAGAGCAGGTGCATGAATGATGATGCCATTTACAGACCCAAGGAAGGTTTTGGGCAAGCGACTTTGGAGTAAGGGTCAAGAATTCTGTTTTGAACATGTCTTCTTGAGATAGTAATGTCCCAAAACAATTAGGTTCATGAGTCTGCAGTTCTAGAAAGCAGTCTACGCTAGAGGAGAGATAGAATCAGAAATATAGAAATATTGATACCATGTATACCCACCTGTGCCAAGCACATAGTTTGGCATATGGCATGTGGTCCAAAAATTTTTGGTTGTTTCAATGAATTAATTAATGGATAAAATGTGTTCTTAGAGCTTTGGAATCAAACAGACTTGGATTCAAATTTAAACCTTGGCTCTGCTAACTTACTAGCTTGACCTTAAATGAGTTATTAAACCTTCTGGAGTCTCAGTTTCTTTATCTATAGAATGAAGACAGCAATGGTACCTATTCCATGGGGTCATCATGAAGATTATACTAAATAAGCCATGTAAAGTGCATTGTAAGCACTCAGGAAATTGGTGGTTGTTACCATATTTGAAGCATGAGGTAGGCCCCAAGAGGGCAAGCATTCAAGGGATCCTTAAAGGGTGGTACAATGTGGCCACCATCAACTGACAGGCAGCAAGGCCTAGAGGTTAGGTGTCATCCTCTTGAGCCAAATTATCTGGGTTCATAATCCTGGCTAAGCCACTTACAAGGTTAGTTAATGTCTATGTACCTCAGTGTTTTTAAAATCATTATCATTTAATCTCCAAAATAGAGATAATAATAGACCTACCTCATAAGGCTGTTGCAAAGGATTAAATAAGATAATCCATGGAGAAGGCTGACAACAGTGCCTGGTTCATCCTAAGGACACAGTAAATGTTAAGATGTGGAAGGGATGGAGCTGCAAATAGGCTTCAGCTGTGTCCTTGATCTCCCTCCAAAGAAGACAGTACTCAGCCCTGGCCAGACAGCAGAGCCCATTTCAAACAGTTCTGCTCTCCCAACACTCTCCTTTCTATTGTCCTGCTCCTCCCTATTTGCGTCCTTCCAGTTTCTGCAACTCTATGAATAGCTTGTGGGCCTTTGCCAGGTTTAGTGTGGAAAAGGCCAGCTCCTCCACTCAAGGGCTGCAGAAATGTAGACCCCCTTTCACTTGGGGAGAAGGTCTTAGCCACAGGCTACAGGCAAAATAGTCCAGGTCCCCAAGCTGCCTGAAGTTGTCTAGAAGCAGAGATAAATAACAAACTAGCACAGTCCTATAGGGCCCCCCGGCTTCTTTTCCACTCAAATGCTCCCTTTGTTGCTAAGAAGCAAACCTACCCCATCTCCACTGGCACCAGCCTGCCCATTGTTTTCCTAAGAGACCATCCCAAGCCAAGAGCTAGGGCTACCTCTATCTCACATAAATGGCAGCCTGGAAGTGCCATTGCAGTGGCAGTATCATATAACCCAAATTCTCCACAGCTAAAGACTCTAGAATGGGGCCCAGGGTCAGGTAACCTGGGCAGAAACAAAAAGGGCCCAAAGAAAGTCACCAAAAGCATTTGACCTGGCTCTTCCTCTGTGCTAAGCTACCTGTAGTGAATGCTGCTCAAGGTCCCCACATCTGAGCAATGGATACAAGGTGGGTCTACTTTAAGTTCCATTTGAGCAAGGTGGTAAGCCTTGTGGATTTTTCCCACCAGGAATATACAGCTGAGACTTCATAAACAGATGGTCCTTCAGGCAGACAAAGATGATGGGTCTGGTGTAGAAACAGTTGGAGGGGTGCTTTCTCCAAAAGGGAAGAGCTTCTTTGGTACCCTTGAAGTTTTTCTCCTGGACCAGGCCAGGAGACTGCCTACTGCTGACTTACGCAACCTCTTCCTCCTCCTGTCAGATATCTCCTTGAGGCGTTTCTCATCACCTCCATGTTCATGTTACACTCACTCAGCTGGGGAAGACTAAAGAGGATTCGCCAGCTTCATCTTCATGCATTGTTATCTCTAGAACCCTCTCTCAGTATGCTGTCTTCTGCTCAATGATTAATGTTCCAACTTCTCAGATGCTTATCACCACAAAGGAAATTTTAGAACTAGAAAGGGTTTTCTAAATAATTTCATCCTAACATCTTGTTTTTACAAATAATAAAGTTAAGGCCCAGAGAGGAAAAGTTTCCTACCCAAGGCCACACAGTAAGTAATTGGCAAGGGCAGACCCAGGAACCCAGATATCCTGACTCCCAAATCAGAGCTCTTTGCACAACACTACTCTGCTTTCACTAAACTCATTTGTCTGTTGCTGTGTACAAATCACCTTAAGTCTCAGTGGCTTATGACAATTCCTATGGGTCAGGAATTGGGGAAGGGCTCAGCTGGGCAGCCCAGGCTCAGGGTCCCTCTTAAGGCTACAATTGGAGAGTGACTGGAGCTGGAACTGTAGGTGGAGTGAAGATGGGGCTAGAGCACCTGGGGACAAGACAGGCATCTGTCTCTCCATGTAGTTCTGAAACTATGTGATACCTCCGTGTGAGTTTGTCTGGGTTTCCTCACAGTATAATGGCCATCAAATAAATTACAGGGTGGCTCAAAGCTTCAAGAATGAGTGTTCCCCACCATATTTCCAGGGGAACACTTTGTAAAGTGTGTGAATGTCTAGCCACTACCCTGTATACCTAAAACTAATACAAAATAATATTAAATGTAAACTGTAATTGAAAAAAAATAAATAAAACAAATTAAAAAAAAGAATGAGCGTTCCAGAAAGAGAAGTGGAAGCTGTATTTCCTTTTATGACCTAGCTTCTAAGTCACCTAGCTTTACTTCTGTCATAGTCACAAGCCCATCAAACTTTGGATGGGTGTGGGAGAGGAAAGAGCATAGATAGTCCCTACATCTCAATGGATACAGTGTCAAAGTCACATAGATAAAAATGCATGTGGGTCAAGAGACCTTTTTTCAGCCACCTTGGGAAAATACTACCACTTATCCCAATCTTACTTCCCACTTCCCACTTTTCCCTCATGTGAACCTTCCACTTTGGCCAACAGGGCTGCTCCAGGCCCTTCAGTCAAGCCTTCTTCTGTCTTGGTTTTTTAGTTTGGCTATACACCAGACACCTGCCCAGGATGTCCTCCTCTTTTCTCCAGTGTTTTCCTTAAAATTCCCTAGAGACTCCAAGGAACACCACAAGCAGCAATCTTCCCCTCATTCAAGGCATACAGACACTTGCATGTTTAATAGGCCAAAGTGTTGCTCCACAGTTGGTTGTAGCAGTCTGTGAGTTTCCACATATGAGCCCTAAGCATCTGGATTCTGCTGGCTGAACTGTCTTCCTCATTCTTCCAGGGTCACAGAGCATCAGATTCACATGGCTTCTGGCCATAAGAGCAGAAAAGAACAGTTACCATGGTGTAGTGTCTCTTTTGAGTTGGGCACAGAAGTCTGGGCTCTGAGCATAAGACCCTGGCAATTAGATGAAGGGTGGCAGTAAAATGTGTTGGCAAGAGCCTTTGGCTGAGAGTTAGGAAACCAATGTCCCTGCCCCAGCTCTCTGACCAATTTGATGTGTACATGACCTAGGGTGACCACTTACTTTCTCAGTGGTCCTCAGTTTCCCTACCTCTGCAGTATGAAACCTAGAGCTTGCCGTTTTTATCTGTGTGATGAGCAGGTAAGGAGATAGGAACAATCCTTTGAGACAAGAAAATGCTTTTCTTTTTAAAGATTTAGATTTTATTTATTTATCTTTAGAAGGGAAGGGAAGGAGAGAGGGAGGGAAATATCAATGTATGGTTGCCTCCCGTGCATCCCCTGCTGGAACCTGGCCTGCAACCCAGGCATGTGCCCTGACTGGGAATTGAACCATGATCCTTTGGTTTGTAGGCCTGTGCTCAATCCACTGAGCTACACCAGCCAGGGCAGAAAATGCTTTTAACATGCTAGTAATTCTTGTACTTGCTTCTTCCTTCAACTAACACTTCCTTCCTCACCAGCATGGAAACTCTAAGGGGTGGGTGAGTTGGTAGTGAGTGGTTATGGAACTAGCACTGGCCAACAGCTTTTCTCTAAGCATATATATGGTAGGATTCAGGCAGGGAGTGCTATGCGGTGTGACCATTCCCCAGTTTCTGAAATGTTCACCCTGGGCAGAAGCAAAGGTTTTAACACAGAATTAAAAAGTCCACCCTGTGCAGCTCCAACACCCCCAGCCTATTCATACCCACAGGAAGCATGCATAATCTGGAAGAGAGCACTCCCTAAAACCTCCAATTACAAACTTCTTTGTTAGGCTACTAATTTAGTTGTGTGGCCTTGGGTAAATTATGTCCCCTCCATGGGCGTTAGTTTCCTTAGAAGAAAATGGATTCATCACCACCCCTGCTGCTGGAGAAGACCTTGATGATTTCTTGACTCCATAATATGTACTGTGCAGGAGTGGCATGTGGTCTCTTTGGGGCTTGGATGCATTAAGTCAAAGCAACCTTCATCAAAACAATACCTGGATTCCCCCAAATAAAGGGAGCCGCTTAGGCTCCTTCATCTCACAGGGCCTAAGAGCTAGCTGAGGCAGAGTTTGAGCCCAGGAGTTAGCAGTCCAGAGAAGCAAATCTGGTTGCATGATGTGACCTTGGCTGAGTCAGAGAATCTTGAACCTTCAGGGCTAAAAGGCACTGCCAAAATCCTCAAGCCCAGTGGACCTCAACCTCCAAAATGAACAATCCCAAATGGCACTCACTTGAGGGACCCACTGCCACTCCAGTGTTTGGGGCAATTCTCGGTCTGTCAGCTGGAACTTCATTCATCTTTCTTCCTCCCACTCCAGAAAGCATATCATATCTATCAGATAATTAGAAGTGTTTGTGCATGTGCACAAAGGCTGGTCATTGCAGCATTGCTTATAATGGATAAAAACCAAAAGCAACCTAAATGTCCACCAGGAGGTAATTAACTTATTTAAGTTATAGAGTAGCCATAGTATGAAATACTATGCAGATATTTTTAATGTGGGAATATGTGGATATAGAAAGTTATCCAAGATGTAATTAAGTGTTTAAACTAAGCTGCAGAACAATATGCATGATACAATATATGTTAAACACATACACATGCAACGATCTATTTCTATAGGTAGGTAGGTAGGTATACATGTAACATATGTACTATATGTATGTTAGAGTTCTCCATAGAAATAGAACAAATAGAATATGTAGATATAGACATGGAGATGGAGATATATAGATATGTAGATTCATTATGAGGAATCGGCTCTTGGTATTATGGAGGCTGAGGAATCCCACAGTCTGCAGCCTGCAAGCTGGAGAGACAAGAGAACTGGTAATGTAATTCTAGCCTGAGTCTGAAGGCCAGAGAAACAGATGTGCTGATGGTCTAAGTCCCAGTCTGAGGGCAGGAGAAGATTAATGTCCATCTCAAGCAAGCAAGCAGGAAGGGAACAATCTGTCTTTTCCTCTGCTTTTTGTTCTAAATAGATCTGCAGCAAGTTGGATGATGCCAACCCAGATTGGGGAGGGCAATCTACTTTACAGAGTCCACTGATTCAAATGCCAATCTTATCCTAGAACACCTTCACAGACATATCCAGAAATAATGTTGAATCTGGGCACCCTGTGGCCCAGTCAAGTTGACACATGAAATTAACCATTACAGTATGCAACCACACAGACAAAAGCTTAGGTTATTGAAAACCCTAACAGAGATTGCCTTCAGAAAAGGGACTGAAATCAGAAAGGAGTTTCAAAGAATTCTTCCAAAATACCTAAATAGTTTAGATTTTCCTAATGTGAATTTATTCATCAATGTATTTTCTGATTTAAAAAATCCATTTAACAGCCCTGGCTGGTGTAGTTCACTCAGTGGATTGAGTGTGGGCCCATGAACCAAAGGGTCACTGCCTGGGTTGTGGGTCAGATCCCCAGTAAGGGGATGCGCTACAGGCAACCATGGATTGATGTTTCCCTCTCTCTCCCCTGCCTTTCCCCTCTCTCTAAAAATAAATAAATAAAATCTTTAAAAACCAACTTTCTTTTTTAAAAAAATCCATTTAAATTATGTGAGGTGTTAGCATTTGGGGATAGCTTCATGAAAGGGACATGGGACCTCTTTGTACTGTTTTTGCAACTTCTTGTGAGTCTATAGTTATTTGAAAATAAACACTTAAGAAATGGGAGAACTTTTTGAACTTCTGAGGTGATGGAAATGTTTCCTATCTGGAATGTGGGGATGCTTAAATGACTGTACACATTTGTTAAAACTTTTTTAACTTTATACACAAAAAGGTGAATTTTAATGTATGTAAATTATGCTTTAACAAACCCATTTTCTTATCATTATAGCATCAACCTTTACTATTAACTGAACTCCTAGAGAGCAGAGGTAGCATCCTCCAGGTTCTAAGTGTATGTTCCTGTCAGTAAAAGAAAACCATCTCTGTTCGCAGCGTTAAAACAAACCCCATCTTTATAAAAGGCACACACCAGAGGTCAAATGGGTGAGGGTGATACTATTGTAGGAATAACTGCTCTAGCTTATTAATACAAGTAAATTGTTCACAAACTTTTGCATTGTGTGGTTAATAAAAAATTGCTCTCAACACACTTCACAATAGTCAGAAATGTTTGTGCTGGGTCCTTGTCAGATAATCAAAGCCCTCCAGTGATGAGGAGTCGCCTCACTTCATACTGTAGCCTATACCATTGTTGGGAAAACTGTAATAGAAAGTTCTTTATTAGGTTACTAATTAGCTGTGTGGCCTTGGGTCAATTATTTCCCCTCTCTGGGCCTTGATTTCCTTGGAAGAAAATGGACTAGCTGACCTCTCTTACCCCTTCAGGCTACAACAATGAGTCAATAAAAAAAATTGGAATTTACATCCTTTTAATTATTGAGCTGATTCTACCTTCTGGAGTCACCCAGAACTTGGCCTTGCATGACAGGAATAGCCAGAAACATGTTAGAAGTCAGCTCCCCTGTGCCCTCCACATTGTCTTCCTAGCACATGGAGAGATGGTATGGGGCAGGGCTGGGAGGTGGCAAGATCCACAATCAGGTAGCCAGGAGACTGACTCTAGACTCTGCTACTTCCCAGAACTTCAGTGCCCTATCTGTAAAAAGGGACTAATTATACCAATCTCCTGGTGGGGGTAGGGGAGGAGACTGGAGGCAGTAAATGAAGTAATGTATGTAAATTGAGGTGTGTGGTTGGAAGAACAATATGCCCCCACCATGTCCACATCCTAATCCCCAGAACCTGTACATTTGTAAATGTGTCATGTTATATGGCAAGGGGGCATTATGGTTGCTAATCAGTTGACTTAAAACAGGGAGATTTAAACATTATCTCAGATTATGTGGATGGGCCCAATATAATTACTAGGACCCTTATAAATGGAAGAGGGGATAGGAAAGTCAGATTCAGAGTGATGGGAAATGATAAAGACTTAATATGCCATTGCTGGCTTTGAATATATAAAGGTATCGTGAGCCAAGGAATGGCTTGGCTAGAAGCTAGAAAAGCATCCAAAAGGAACACTGTTGATATCTTGGTTTTAGCCCATTGACACGCATTTTGAACTTCTGACATCCACAATTGTAAAAGGACACATTTGTGTTGTTTTAAGCCACTGAGTTTGTGGCTTATCTATAGTTTCATATTTCAGAGTTTCAGTTACCCACTGTCAACCAAGATCTGAAAATATTAAATGAAATATTTCAGAAGTAAACAATTCATACGTTTTAAATTGTGTGACATTCTGAATACTGTGATGAATTCTCATCCAGTCCTGCTCTGTTCTTACCAGGATGTGAATTATCCCTTTGTCTAGAGTCTACATGCTGTGGACACTCCCTGCTTGTTAGTCAGTAGCCATTGGGGTTATCAGATCAACTGTTGTGATATTGCAGTGCTTATGTTCAAGTCATCCTTTTTTTACTTAATAATGGCTCTGAAACACAAGAGTAGTGATGCTGGCAATTCAGCTATACCAAAGAGAAGCCATAATGTGTTTCCTTTAAGTGAAAAGTATGTATGTATAGGAAAAGCATTTATATATATATATAAATATATATATTTATATATATAAATATATATATTTATATTTATATATACATATAACTGACACAGTATGGCTATGATCCCTTCCTGACTGGTCTCCCAGCACCTACTCTTGTCCCTCTCCTATCTGTTCCTCACAACAAAGCCAAAACAATGTTTCCAAGATCCTCATCTAACCAAGTCCCATCCTTTAATACAATTCTTCTCCCTCTTTGAGTGTGCCCCAGGGCTTTTCAACCTGCTGTCCTCTATTTAAAAGGTGTCCTGGTCCCCTGGGCAACACTTAGTCCTTCACAGGTGGGCTCAAAGGTGAAACTGCTGCTGCCTCAAGGCAGCCTGCCCTGATCCCCAGTCTTGGTCAGGTTCTGTGGGTAAGTGCTCTCATGGCACCCTGTACTCTGCAGCACTTGAAGGTTTTCAAATAAATATGTGTATTTCTCTGATTTGGGGTATATTACCTGTATTTTTCCAGAAAGCTATAAGTTTTCTAAGGACAGGGACAGTACCTCACCTCACCTAGTCCTGGTGTGTGGCACATTTGGAAGCACTCAGTAAACGGCAGCTTTTTTCATTGTTTTGTTTTTGAATCTTTACCATTCTGGTCACCCCACAAACACTATCTGGCTTGCAGTCCTCTTTAAAAAGTGGTACTCCTATCTTGACCTAGTCTTCCAGGGGTGGCAAGAGCAGCACGAAGTAGAAGCTGAGTTATGTTGTCACGGCTTATCGGGGGTGCAACATTTCTATTTATGCAGCTGAAGGCTATTTTCCTTTGTCATGAACTGTATCACACTCTCAGATCCAGCTGAGCTTGAGGTCACTCAGACTACCCACCCACTAGCCCCAAGTTTTGTTTCCATCAGAGCATCTGTTGAGCTACATTTTTGTGTCCTGTTTCTGTATGGTTGCTCTTCACAACCAAGATGTGGAACTCTCCCCTTATTCCTGTGGGGTTTCATCATCTGTTGTTGGGGCACTTGTTCTAATTTGTCTAAATCTTCCTGAATCCCAATTCATTATATTAACCAACCCTTTCAGCCTTGTGTCATCTGCACACCTGAGCAATGTGTCCCTGTGCCTGCCTCTAAGTCCTGAATAACAACGTGGAGTAGGGCAGAGCTAATAACAGGTCCCTGGAAATGCTCTCGGAGACCCCCTGGATCTGGCACCCATTGCAGAGTGTTTAATCAGCAACACAAACTGTGCAGAGGTGAAGTCCTGGGTTTACCACTATAGCGGCTGTGAAATTGGAAATAATATTAGATTATATTATTAGATTCCTAGGGCCACCATGTCAAAGTACCATGAACTTGGTGGCTTAACACAACAGAAAAATCTTCCCTCACAGTTCTAGAGCCTAAAAGTTCAAAATCAAGTTGTCTGTAAGACCACACTCCCTCCAGTGCTAGGTGGCTCCTGGTGTTCCTTGGTTTACGGCAGCATAACTTGAGTCTCTGCCACATGGCCTTCTTCTCTGTGTGTGTCTCTGTGAGTCCTCTCTTCTTATAAGGACACCAGTCATTGAATTTAGGGCTTACCCTGCCCAGTACAACCTCATCTTAACTAATTATACCTGCAAAACCCCTGTGTCTAAATAACGCCACATTCTGAAGTTCTGAAGGTACATGAGTTCTGGGGTAACATTATTGAACCCACTACAAATAGTAATACTTTCTCATAAGAACTTAGGGAAACCCCAGGAAGATAAGGTAGGGCAGTGCTGCTCACAGTAATGTGCACACAACCACCTAGGGATCTCATTAAAATGCACATCCAGGTCAGCCAGACTGGGTTGGGTCTGCATTTCTTACAAGCTCCCACCGTGATGCCCTAGCTGTTCCTCTGTGCTTCAAATAACAAGGATGTAAGTGAAAGAAAGCGGTTTGAAAACAGAAGTCCAGTAGGCTTATTTCATTTCTTTTGTAGTGAGTTTTTTTCATCATCCTCTTTACCACTTACTTGGTTATTATGCAAACTATAGAAAATAGAACACATGTTTTAGCTTGGATTTACCTCAGAAGCAGGCCTGGAGACAAGGACTTGGGTTTAGGTAGTTTATTGGGAGGCGATCATGTGAGGTACATGTGTGGAAGCAGGGAAAGAGAGAAAAAGACTGAGAAACCAATGAAGAGGGCATTTAACAGCAGGTGGCCCTGGGGGCAAATAGGGCTCCATCATGAACACGGTTGGGGGCCAGGGAGCCAGGGGACTGGCTCACACACCATGGGGACACTCCTCAGAATTGTACTCCTGTATTGCTGGGATGTGTTGGGGGACTAGGGCATTTCTACACTGACTTCCAATCCCCGTAAGTTGAAGGCTGGCCTGGGGTCGAGTTTCTGTGTGCAGCTGTACAAGCTCCCCAATGCTGGAGAAAGGTCTTTCTCTGGTAGAGAAGCTGCAGGCACTGGAGGTGAGAAACACGTGCCTACTGGAGCACGCCTTCTCCTGCAGCCGCAGGTGACCTCAGCTAGGCTGAGATGGGGGAGGAAGGGAGATCATCATCACCTGCTACAGAAGCCTTCCAGGTTTGCATGTCATCTGTGACTCTAACATTCTATTTTGAGCACTTGAGCTACTCAAGCAAGCTCTCACTTACAGTTATGATTAAGACTGTCCTCCAGACCCAGGGGATACCTTGCCCACAGGGGTGTCCTGGGAGAATAGATCAATGGCTTGTCATAACCCACATGTGCCCTACTGCATGTGCTCCCCTGCACCTGCCTTTGCATGGGTAAAATAGTTTACACTGTTGTATGTATGATAGGTTAATGGAACTATGCATCAGGGTCACCTTAGGGAAGGCATACTATACTCTCTCACAGTCCCGACCTTCACCTAGTTCAATTGAGCCACAATCTTGACATTCAGTATCACATTTTATCTGCATCATAACCCTATGAGGTAGTTGCTATGATTGTCCCTATCTTATAGCCATATATTGAGTGCTTGAAAAGCTAAGTGATTTGACCAAGGTTACTCACAAAATGGCAAAAATAGGATCCAAATGTAGTCTGTGTGATTCACTATAGTCTGTGGATTCCACAGGAGAAACCAGATAATAGGCCCCAATGAAATTTAATACAAATCTAAACTACATTTCTAGAACCATCTGTTGGATGAGAATAGTGAGATGAACTACTTTTATTTGTACGCAGCTTCTATTCCTAGTATAACACAGTACGTCTGTTAGGGTGTGATTCCTCCCTTAGAAAAATAAGTTACTGCATGTAAAATCTGTGTATTCCTTTTTATAACTTAGTGTGTTTACTTTTCCCTGTGTTGGTACTCACTGGGATGGATGAATTTTTCTTAGATAATTGGTAAATGAATAGATCCAGACTCTAATAAGCAAAATATACTATGGATAAATGAAATAAATTCAATAATTCAATATCCTTAGTTTAAAAATTTTCATCATAGGATTTCCTTAACTCGTGATTTTCCTAATGTATTGAATACAGGATTCCACTGCAACACACATTTCAGGACACACATTTAATCACAAAATAAGAGACAGATTCACCTTTCTGCTATGTTTAGGGCCATTTCCCCTCTCTTTCCTGGCAGCAAACTCCCCAACAGAGATGATGGTGGATTTCTCTGTACATGGTATAGACAGGGCCAGAGGTGTGTACACAGAGAAGTTGTCAACCCCTAAGTTTGAGTAAGCCAGTCCTTGAAAAATGAGCCCATACAACTCTTAGAAGGGGGGAATGAGAGTGCAGGGTGTGGGAATGTCAGCTTTTCTGCATTTCTTCAACTATGCTTTCTTTTTGCACACTTATCACTTACTGTAGAGAATACAGAAAAGAAAAGGCCCCACTCTCTGCCTTGAAAGCACTGACAATTCAGTTGGAGAGAGAAGCAGAATACACTGGAAACAACTCATGTACAACCCAAGAGAGGTGAAAAATCGTGTGAGAGTGCATGGCTCTTACTCAAAATGCTGAAAGAAATTTGGGAAATGGAGAGATGGGTATGGGCTGAGAGAAAAGTAGGTTCAGTGAAAAGAGTACTGGGTTAAGGAGGTTAGGAGACCTGGGTTCTAGACCGGTTCATTGCCCAACCCTCTGTGTCACCCTGCGTGTTCACTTCTCTCTCACAGACCCATCCTCAACCAGCTTGCAGTCTGGCAGGGGACATGGGGCCAGAACTCCTACAGATCCATACAATACCCCCAAACCAAGCAGGAGCATCATTCACCCAACATCTCCTGAATACCAGCTAGGTGCCAGACACTGGGGGACAAACATCAAACAGGCATGCTGAAACAGCTGCAGGTCTTCAAACCCACATGGTTACTCTCACTTTTATATTTACTTCTGCTCATGTTGTTCTATCACCCAGTCACCATCCTTATTTTGTCCATCAGGAAAAACTATTGACCCTTTAAATGCCTGGCCAGCAATCACCTCCTTTGTGAAGGTATCTATCTTAGTCAGTGCCCTTACAACACTGGACTAAAATAGTCTCTGCCCCTCCTACCCATCTCTCTAACTCACCTGCAAACTCCTTGAGGACAAGAAAAGACTTATCTTTAGACCTAGTAGTGGCACTGGGTCTGGCCCAGAGCAATAGCTCCTCTAGTAAATGTTTTCAAATCACACACAATCAAATCAAACTGAGAGTGGGATCTTGGACTTCATCAAACTTCAATTTGCTTCACAGTCACCATTGGTAAAGAGTGAGCTTGGAAGCATGACTCACTTGTGGGCTTTGCTGACTATGTGACAGACCAAGAGTTTCTGAGAGACATTTTTCCAAATGGCATATGCATATTAGAGAAGAATCTTAAAGTGGAGACCAGTGCTCTGCTGCTACCCCCTTTCTAGGCTCTGGTTGAGAACCCAAACTCCAGAGGGGACCATTTAAAAATTAGAACCTGGCCCTAGCTGGTGTGGCTCAGTAGATTGAGCACTGGTCTGGAAACTGAAAGGTTGCTGGTTCGATTCCCAGTCAGAGCACATGCCTGGGTTGTGGGCCAGGTCCCCATTTGGGAGCATGTGAGAGGCAACCTATTGATAGATGTTTCTCTTGCACATCCATGTTTTTTCTCCCTCTTTCTCCCTCCCTTCCCCCTCTCTAACAATAAATAACAAGATAATCTTTAAAAAATAGAAATCAGAACTAAGCATAACTAGTCTGGCAGCTGCAAAGACCACTGGGTTGGGGTAGCCCATTATCTTAGTTCAGACTATTGTAATAAAAATACCACAGACCAGGCAGCTTAAACAATGAACATTTATTTTTCACAGTTATGGAGCTGAGAAGTCCATGATCAAAGTGCTGGCAGTTCAGGCCTTCTTGTATCCTCACATGTTGGAGACCAGAGGGAGATGGACAAGAGGCAAACTCACTCCAGTTTCTTCTTATAAAGGCATTATAAAGGCTGCACCATTATGACTCGCTCATTTCCCAAAGGCCCCACCTCCTAATATCATAACATTGGGTACTATGGTTAACACATGTATTCCAGGGGTACACAAATGTGCAGTCATAGCACTCATCATTTTGCACATGGATGCCACCCCCATCTCAAATTATGCAATGCAGCAACCTGGCACCAAGATCAATAGAGGGACAAGGCTGACCAGCCCTTGGTAAAGTAGCCCTCAGCTTTCATTGTCTGTCTCCCTTATACTCATCCCATGCTATGGGCAAAGGGAGGAGGCAGATAAAATAATAACAGAAAACTCATAAGCAAAATCATAAGCATAATCTATATACTTGTAGAGGCTGAAAAATAAATGTAACATCCCAGAACACAGGGTCCTTTAATTGGTTAAGGGAGAAGTCTTGGCTAATGAAGGCAACAGAGTAGACCCAGCCATCAACCAGTCAGTGGGCTTGTAAATTAGCACAGAGGACCCAGGGGACGATTTGTGGAAGCTCAGTGCCAGCCAGTCATTTCCACCACTGCAGCAGAGACAGTTGGGCACACTGTGCAACACAGTCCTATGTTTTGGTCCCACTTTTCTGTGCTATCTTGGAAGTGAGGCAAGCGTGACCCTTTCCAACCAGAGGGGCCATAAACACCACAGGTCGGTCCTCTGTATTCCTCGAGGGACCAGATGGGGCCAGTTCAGGTAGGCAGAGTAGAGAGCCCCAATGGAGGCCTGGCAGCAAAGACCACCTTCTAGTGAGACAGCATGATGCTGTGGCCAGGACCAGAGACCAGAGGCCAATACAATGATGCGGAGGTAATTCTAGACCAGACCCCCTCTGAACACAATTACTACTCCATTTTTCTAATTCAGGAAGGCCCAGATTTGCATTAAAGCCTGTAATTAGAATGGCAGGCAGGTGATGGAAGGGGCAGAAACCTGGGACAAGCTTTTAAACCAATGTCTTTATAAATGCCTTGGCTTGTTAATTAGTATGATGTCCATGACCACTGACACCCCATAGTTCAGGGCCTCAGAGTCAGCCTGTGAATAGAGTTCAGGTTCAATCTGAAATGGAATCTGGTGTGAGCCTCAGTCTGTGACTGGAAGCCCAGCACAGCTTACTGGGCCTGATGCAGCCTGGGCCTATATGCTTGGTTTCATTAACGCCAGATTCTAAGCAACCCAGACTCAGTCTCCAGAACAGCTTCATTTGAAACTTTGTAAAATGCCAGTAAACAACACACTAATGAAATCTACAGATGAGCTAAAACTGGACCATTCAGCATCAGCGAGGACTGAGATTAAGTCTCTAGAGGGCCTAGGAGGTTAAAAATATGGTGAGGAAATAATCAAGTGAAATTCAGCCTGGACAGGGTCCAACTAACCTTATGTGCACACTGCCAGATTCT
The DNA here is from genome assembly GCA_004027735.1 of Carollia perspicillata. Lineage (NCBI taxonomy): Eukaryota > Metazoa > Chordata > Mammalia > Chiroptera > Phyllostomidae > Carollia > Carollia perspicillata. The sequence goes on from PVKM010000638.1 coordinate 75,589, forward strand.
CCCACAATTATCAGGAGGTGGGAGGGCTGGAGAGAGCAGTAGGGCTAAGGGAGGCAGAGGGGCAGGATGCAGCAGGAGTTTGGGGTTGGTGGTCCTACCTTAGTCATTTGGGGGTGAGTCTGTAGAGACAGCATATGTACCAGGGAGCAGGCTTCTGTCCATGTCCATTCCAAGGAAGTCCAGCAGGACTGGGTAGTTCCAAAGCAAGCAGAGCTTTAGGTGCACTGGACAGAAAGATTATTATGAATGAGTCATGCTTGCAACAGTTTTATCAGAAGTGCCAAGATCTCTGGTGCCATCTGTACCCTGGGGAGCGAGTTTCACAGCAAGCCTAGACCCCAGGAAAAGCTCGAGTCAGGAGAAGATGGCAGTGGTAAAGACTCTGGAATCAGACAAACTTGGGTCCGATGCCTAGCCCTGTTCTAGACTTGTAGACTAACTTCCTACAGCCCCCGTTTCCTCATCTGCAAAGTGGGATGATATCTGACTTTCCTCATAGGGTGTCCTGAGGACAAAATAAGATAATGCTTGTGAAGCAATAAGCACAGTTCTTAGCACACAGTGTCAGCCAAGAACAGGAGGAGGAAACCAAAGACTGTATTGCTGGAGCACTCACCATGGTGTCCTTCCATATCCTTTCTCCTAAGGGCCTACCCCTTCTGTCCAGACCAACCCAGTCTCTCTGCAGCCTGGAAGTAACTGGTCTCTCCAAACACTGCTTTCTGACAAGCTTCAGTTGCTGAAAAGAACAGACACTGCTACATTAATGGCCAATCATGGTTGAATTTCTTGCTCCATCCATAATCCCTGCCATTAATGGAGACTGTGATAAATTTAGCTAGAACTAAATGTTTGAACTTTAAGCTTTTCCTCAAAGATTAATAGAACAAGTCCCAATATTCCCTTTGTGAGAAACAGACAATATTTAAATGTCTGGGCAGTTTAACTTTGGTTGATGTGCCCAGTGGGGGCCAAGACAATAGATTTCATCTGAATGCAGACCACTGTTTTTCATTCTAGCCCTAGCAATGGACTAAGCTCCAAATGAACCCTAACCCTAGCCTCAACATGATTCCCCACCCCTAGTCTGCCTACTTCATATGGAGTGTGAAAAGCTCAGGTTAAACCCATCCTCAATGGAGGAAAAAACACCTAGAGACATCTCATGGTACTGACATTGGTTTATTGGTTCCTTCTCTCTCAATGAGGAGCCCTCACTGAATCTGAAGTTACACGGAGTACTCTCCCCAAAAGGATGATAGTGCCTTGGAACCTATCCTCTGGGTACTTGCAGGGATCACCCTGGCAGTGACAACAGCTAAGAGTCCAGAAGCAACACATGAATGGATATTATGTTCTCTCTTGTTAGAGCAAGACTCAAGGACCTAAAGAGGTGTGATGCCATGGTGATGATGAGCCTGTGAGTAGTGCCCAGGCTGAAGTAGATGCAGAGAGTATGCTGCTGCTCTCTCATAAATTCAAGAAGTCTTTCACTCTACTTGATGCATTCAGGTTATGCCAACCTTCAGCAAGACGGACAAACATAGGCCTGCTGGTAAGACCCACTGCCTGGGAACTTGGCCCAACTCTCCAGCAGAGAGACTGGCCTCCATCTGGGCTGTTTCTTACCATGAGCTATTCCAGCATGAGACTAGGAAGTATCCTGTTGCATTTTTGAGGCCCCATCCAGGCCCTTGGTCAGACCATGTGTCCAGAGTTCTGGTTCAGAATGTGTTCCTCATAAATATGAAGCTTAGAAAGAAAATGTGGAATAGCTGGCTTCAGCCAGCTCTCATCACTTCAGTCATTCCAATGTTCTCCTCAATGCCAAAGTCTTCTCCAGCCAGTTGTAGTCAGCTAAGCTCTAGCTCACAGCTTTTTAAAAGAAAATGGATCCTTAATGCCTAGCTATTTCCAAGTAAATCCTGGCTACCTACCTGTCGCTTAAGGAGCTGTGTATCCCTATCAGTCTGGGAGCTCTCATGGGCAGGGCCTACCCTTTTCTCCTTGTGTTCCTGGAAATAGGGCTCTTGCACCCAGTGGAAACTCTTTGTTGAGTGCTTATCATATACCAGACTCTAAGCTGGATATCACAATGAACAAAACGAAGTTCCTGCTCTCATGAAGCCAACATGTTAGTGGAGTGCAAAGGTGATCACTGGGAGGGGAAACCCAAAGGCACTTGTTCAACAAGCAGGTATTGGGCACTAACTTTGTCCCAGGCTTTAGACTAGGTCCTGGCAGCACAATACCAAAGCAGACCTCGTACTTGGCCAGGAGGAGTCACCAGCCAGGCCAGCATTGTGGCCACCATTCCAGGAGAAATGTTTTCTTTCAAGTGGCTCCATTGGCTCTGGTCAGCTGCCCACTACCCACTGCCGCATCCCTTTACCCTTTTCTCTACCATAAGCAGCACAGGTTGGCTGAGAACTCACAGAAAGCTGTTCATTCATACATCTACAAGGAACAAGACTAGTGATTATTTGGAGAAAAAAGGGAAGGAGAGCGTGGTTTCCAGGTTCATCTCAGAGCAAAGGGTGCAGACAGGACAGAGAAGCAGCAGCAGCTTTTATTTCAGGGCTATTGTTAATATCTGTACCATATACACTGACCATCTGACCAGTGAGTGAATCACAGCCTCACCCCAGCAAACCCTACAACATTCCTACCCCAAATGCACACTCCAGCAATACATGGGTTTAGGAACCTGGGCCCTACTGTGGAGCTTCAAGAGACAGAGGCAGATTGTCTAGCCTGGAGTTCAGCTGGAAGGGGAGAAACAATTGCCTTGGGAACAAACTAGTAAGAACTGGTCCCAGGCCGGGTGGAAGGGTAGAGATCCTAGAAGCCTGCAGAGATGGTATTGTGGGCACAAAGATGCACTGCTCAGATCCCTCTCAGAACCAGGTGCAGGGAGCTGAGTTCACTGACAGACCCAGCTGCTGCTCTTTTGAGTTTTTAGTGGTGTTCATATCAAGGCCATGTTTTCCCCAGGCTGCTCCAAGCCAATGAGTACGTCTGGCAGGGATATCAGACATAGCCATTCCTGTGACATAGAGCTCCTCCAACAGGCAAACCTTGCTCAGGGATTTCCCGTCAATCTGGCCAGGGCTCTCTCAGAACTGTGCTGCAGTCTGAGACTCTTCCTTCCTAAGCCTCCTTCCTTTCCTATCTCCTTTTTCATGTGTCAGCTCTGCACTGTGGTGGGAAGGCTATCCCTGTCTACTCCCACTTCTATGCCTATATCTTTCACATATTTTCCCTCCAGTAAGTCACTTGCACATTTGACACCATCTTGATGTCTGCTTCTCAGAGGGCCCACGCTGGCAGAAGACAAAGATCTTGTGGGTCAAGACAAGTAACCTAACACATATACATGCCACCTGCTGCCTAGAAAGTTCAATATCTACTGACAATACAGTATTGTTTTCCCAGGTTTGGGGGAGGGAGCTGACATGGACTCCTTTCTGATGACTTAGGAGTCCCAGCCTCACACAGCTCCTATCCTGCTGAGGAAAATTTGCACCAACTCTCCCCCTCAGCTCAGATGTCTCCAGTTCCCTCAAGTAGAAGTTGAAAAATTCTCCCCCAATGTGTCAAAATATTTAATTCAAAAAAGAAATCCAGATATACCTCACTTTACCCAAGGACTGTATCCTTGATAAGTTGAGTGCAAATTAAATTTTGGTGGACCAGATCCTATTGTACATACCCTAGGAGGCTCACAATTAAAAAGAACTCTAGCCCTGGATGATGTGGCTCAGTGGATTGAGCACTGGCCTGGGAACTAGAGGGCCGCCAGTTTGATTCCCAGTCAGGGCACATGCCTGGGTTGTGGGCCAGGTCCCCAGTAGGGGCCGTATGAGAGTGAACCACACATTGATGTTTCTCCTTTCCCTCTCTTTCTGCTTCCCTTCCCTCCAAAAATAAATAAATAAAATATTTAAAATAAATAAAAAATAGAAAGAACTCTGCAAAAGTTCATCAAAAGTCAGCATACCCCAATCTGAATTGACAGTAAGGCTGATGACAAAGCATCCTCTCTGACCTGTCCCATGGCATTTTCCCAAGGTGGGTATACTGTGAAGAAGTCAAGCAAATGGTGATTGCAGCCAGTCCCTAGCCTTGGGGAACTCCAAACCCATTGATAAGAGAGACAGGATCCAATTGGAGAACAACAGACCACAAAGACTGAATTTGAGTAATATCTGTGCGCTAACACCATTGTTAGTTCACTACTTCTGAGAAGCAGGAGCGAGTTTAGACAAGAATAATCGGGGAGGCCACTGAGGGTGGGCACCTGAGACTGGGTTCCAGGCATCCATACCACCACTACACAGAGCTGTCCTGTTTCTGCCCCTCCTTGTCTACCTCAGTTGCTCAAGAGCCCTACTGTGCTCCCTGGGCCTGGCCACATGATTGGCTGCCTGGGGAGGCCCGGGCATGGTTCCCAGTGCCAGAGGTGGGGGTGAAGATGTGTGGGCTAGTTGTAATGTAGCCAGCCCACAGGGCCCAGCTGCAAAGCACAGGGCCAAGTTGACAATGCTGGCCTGCAAAGACTCCTGACATAGCCTCCAAAATACCAATTGAGGTTTACTCCTTATTTGGGGTTTAGTAACTCTTTCCATTTCTATTATGCCTTTTGTTTGCCCCAGTTTTCCTTTTCTTTGTAATAGGGTTAATGGCCCTGCCTGGAGATGAGAAAGGGAAGGCAGGGCAAGAGCCAAAAGATCAGTTAAGTTAGCAGAATGTACCCTAGGGCCTCACAGCATCTCTTCTAGCACCCATTACTCCCATCCTTGAGGCCTGTGCCCACAGCAATCCCTCTCAGAGCTTATTATCCATGGAGAAAGACTGCCAGGGCTCCAACTCTATTCTTTTCTTTTCCATCATGACTTCCCTAAACTGTGATTCCCTCAGCATTGCGCTCTCTCCTGGTAAACCATTCTGTCCTGTACTGCCTTCTTCTCTCATTGGACACCCTCTCCCTGGACAGTCTCACCAATTCTCATGGCCACAATTATTGCTCCAGCCCCCAGCTCTCCTCTAAACCACAGATCTACATAGTCAACTGCCTTCTCTACTGCAGTTGCTTTCAAGCCTCTCAAATTCCACATGTCCAAAACTCATCATCTCCATCCACTAATAAATAACACTCTTCCAAAAAAGAAATAAAAAACTTTTCCTGCCTCAGTCTCAGTGAATGGCACTACCATCCTTCTAGTTGTTCAAGCCAGAAAACTGGAGGTCATCCTGAACTTTGTACTTTACTTCACCCACCACCCAAATCCAAGCTATCAGAAAGTTTTGTCAATCCTACTTCTTAAATATCTCTCAAATGTTTTCACATCTCCCTAGCCCTGCTGACAATCTTTTAGTTAAGATCACAATCAGCTCATTTGTAGACAACTTGAAAAACCTTATAATTTTTTTTGCCTCAGTATTTACCTCTTGTCCATTCAAGAGACCACCAAGGGGCCACCAACTTTTCCTTCAAAACAAATATGATCATGTCTCTATCCTGCTTAAAAAATCTCTTCTGTGACTTCTTCTCCCAACCATATTTGAGCAATTTTTATCAGACTTTTTATCCTGTCATTAATAAAACCTAGAAAACTGGAAAAATATATGAAACAGCTGTGTTAGACATTAGACAAGTCAGTGCAGGGCTATGATCTCTGAAAGAAGAGAAACAAATGAGGTGAAGTCTGTGATATCTCTTAGTTTCTTCCTGGAAGCACTTTCTGGATCATGGTGTAGAAAGGGATACCCCAGAAGAGGACAGTGGTCTCTCTAAGTCAAAGAGAAAAAATTGGCCTTGGCTGGTGTGGCTCAGTGGATTGAGCACTGGCCTGTGAACCAAAGGGTCGCCAGTTCAATTTCCCAGTCAGGGCACATGCCTGGGTTGCTGATCAGGTCCCCAGTGCAGGGCGTGTGAGAGGCAACTACACATTGATGTTTCTCTCCCTCTCTTTCCTCTCCCTTCCATTCTCTCTAAAAATAACAATATTTTTTTAAAAATGGAGATTGAAAGACTGACGTGTCTGGAATTTGCATGGTAGAGCTCTGGAAAGAAGAGAGAAACACAGAAAGAGTTTCAGATATCTGCATAGAGATCTTCTTGATTGGGTTGCTGAATACTAAGCTACACATACATAAGTGAGAAAGCTAGGCAAAGAACTACCAAGAAACTATAAGCTGAAATTCTCACAGCTCTCACAGATTTTACATATAGTCAATGTCCTACCAACCAGAGTATAAAAACCTTGTGAAAATCCAGGGTATTGAATAGAAACCCCCCAAAAGTCATACTTTAGCAGTGAGAATAAACTAGCTCTAGAAAAAATGCTAATTTAGATCTGCTGTAACGAACTTCAAAAACAAGCCTGGAAAGACTTGGGTTGATGCACAAGTAACTTAACTAACTTTCAGAACTCATTTAAAAGAGGACACAATAACCAGACACTCAACAATGAAACATACATAATATGTAGGATCCAATAAAAATTACTAGACAGGAAACTGTGGTTCTTCCATAATCAAGAAAAAAAAATCAATCAATAGAAATAGAGCCAAAAATGGCCAAAAGGTGGAATTAGTAAGGATTTTTAAATACCTGTTATAAAAATGTTCAAAGACTTAAAGGAAAATATGAATATAATGAGGAAACAAATTAATATATATGAGGTCTTCTCGGAAAAAGTTCAAGCATTGTTAATATAAAGAGAATGGTTTACATGACATCAAGGTACTCTGGCAGGCAAGGAGAGTGGACTGGAATGCACATTCTTGACTAATGATGACTTTACTGTACTAATCAGTGGGGGCAGTAGAAGCCATTGAGTAAGCATATATACTTTGTGGCCATTGTATTCAAAATGACTGAGTGAATAGAGCCACGAATCTGCATCAAATTTTATATTAAGCTTGAACATCCTTTGTAGAAACTATTTGGATGATTCAGAAGGCTGCAGCTATGGGAAACTGGTGATTGGCAGTTTCACCACAACAACACACCTGCTCATGCATCATGTCTGGTGCAGAGTTTTTGGTGAAACATCAAATCACCCAGGTGACTCAGCCCCGCTACAGCCCAAATTTGGCACACTGAGACTTCTGGTTTTCCCCAAACTAAAATCACCTTTGAAAGGGAAGAAGTTTCATACCATTGATGAGACTCAGGAAAATATGATGGGGCAGGTAATGGTGATTGAGAGAAATGTGTGAGATCCCAAAGCACCCACTTTGAAGGGGACTGAGGTGTCATTGTCCTATATACAATGTTATTTATATCTTTCATCTTCCTCAATAAATGTCTCTATTTTTCGTAATACATGGCTGGATACCTTTGGACTGACCTCATATATCCAAATAGAATTGTTAGAGATGAAAAATACAACATTTGAAAAAAAAATTCAACAGTGAAGGGAAGGAAACCAGGACTCAAATCAACAATTTGGAACAGAAGGAGGAAATAAACATTCAACTGGAACAGAATGAAGAAACAAAAATTCAAAAAAAAATGATGAGAGACTTAGGAATCTCTGGAACAACTTTAAGGGTTCCAACATCTGAATCATAGGGGTGTCAAAATGAGAAGAGGAAGAGCAAGAAACTGAAAACTTATTTCAAAAACCAATGAAGTAAAACTTCCCCAATCTGGCGAAGGAGATACACATGCAAGTCCAGGAACCTCAGGGAGTCCCAAAGAAGTTGCACCCAAGGAAGCACACATGAAGGCACATCATAATTAAGTTACCCAAGGTTAAAGATAAGAAGGGAATCTTAAAAGCAGCAAGAGAATGGAGAGAGCTACCCACAAAGGAGTTCCCATAAGACTATCAGCTGATTTCTCAAAAGAAACCTTATAGGCAAGAAGGAGCTGGAAAGAAGTATTCGTGCGCAGATAAACCAGGAGGAACTACTAGGGAGCAAGATGGACCACACAACCCAGGGTTCCAGTATGGGGAAATAAAGCCTCAAAATCTCTGACTGAAAATACCTGTGGGGATTGAGGTGGCAGCAGGAGAAACTCCCAGACCTGGGAGACCCACAGGGTCTTAAAATGTACACAAACCCACCCACCCAGGAATCAGCACCAGAAAGGCACAATTTGCTTCTGGGTAGCTGAGGAAGTGACTGAAAACAGGCAGAGAGCAGAGCCAGTGGCAGTATTTCCCCTCCTCCACATACAGCATTACAACACAATGATGTGGGTTGCCCCACTGTGGTGAACACTTAAGGCTCCACCCCTTGCTACGTAACAGGGGTGCCCAGAGCAAAAAAAAAGACACAAATAAAGGAACAGTTCAAAGCTTCAGAAAAAATACAACTAAGCAACAAAGAGATAGCCAACCTATCAGATGCACAGTTCAAAACACTGGTTATCAGGATGCCCCAGGAAATCAACGGGTACTTCAACAGCATAAAAAAGACCCAGGAAGCAATGAAGGTTGCATTATGTGAAATAAAATAAAAAATCTATAGGGAACCAACAGTGACAGGAAGGAAACCATGATTCAAATAAATGGTTTACAGCAGAAGGAATAAGCAAACATTGAACCAGAACAGAATGAAGAGATAAGAATTCAAAAAAAAAAAAATGAGGAGAGGCTTAGGAACCTCCAGGACATCTTTAAATGTTCCAACATCTGAATCATCAGGGTGCCGGAAGGAGAACAAGAATAACAAGAAATTGAAAACTTATTTGAACAATTAATGGAGAACTTCCCCAATCTGGCAAAAGAAATAGACTTTCAGGAAGTCCAGAAAGCTCCGAGAGTCCCAAAGAAGTTGGAACCAAGAAGGAACACACCAAGTGACATCATAATTACATTAGCCAAGATTAAAGATAAAGAGAGAATCTTAAAAGCAGCAAGAGAAAAGGAGAGTTACCTACAAAAGAGTTCTCATAAGACTATCAGCTGATTTCTCAAAAAAAAAAACAAAAAACCAACAAACAAACAAACCTTATAGGCAAGAAGGGGCTGGAAAGTATTCCAAGTCATGAAAGGCAAGAACCTACATCCAAGATTACTCTACCAAGCAAAGCTATCATTTAGAATAGAAGGGCAGATAAAGTGCTTCCCAGATAAGGTCAAGTTAAAGAACTTCATTATCACCCAGCCCTTATTATATGAAATGTTAAAGGTACTTATCTAAGAAAAAGAAGAGAAAAAATATGAACAGTAAAATGACAACAAACTCACAGCTATTAACAACCGAAACTTAAAAAACAAAAACTAAGCAAACAACTAGAACAGGAACAGATTCACAGAAACAGAGATCACATGGAGGGTTATCAGTGGAGGAGTGGGAGGGGAAGAGAGGGGGGAAAGGTACAGAGAATAAGTAGCATAAATGGTAGGTAGAAAATAGACAGGGGGAAGTTAATAATAGTGTAGGAAATCTAGAAGCCAAAGAACTTATATGTATGACCCATAGACATGAACTAAAAGGGGGGAATGCAGGTAGGAGGGGGTGTGCAGGGCAGAGGTGGATAAAGAGTGGGGGGGGAGTGGGACAACTGTAATAGCATAATTAATAAACTATATTTAAAAATAAGAAAAATAGACAGGGGTGGTTAAGAATAGCATAGGAAATGCCCTGGCTGGTGTGGCTCAGTGCATTAAGTGCCAGCTGAGAAATGAAAGGTTTCTGGTTCCATTCCCAGTCTAAGGCACATGCCTGCATTGCAGGCCAGGTCTCCAGTGGGGAGTGAGTGAAAAGCAACCACACATTGATGTTTCTCTCCCTCTCTTCCTCCCTTCTAAAAATTAATAAATAAAATCATAAAAAAAGAGAATAGTATAGGAAATGGAGAAGCCAAAGAGCTTATATGTATGACCCATGGACATAAAGGGGAATAAAGGGGAGAAAAAATAGGACAACTGTAATAGAATAATCAATAAAATATATTTTTTAAAAAAGAATTTATATACCTAATTACAGACCATCAAAATATATGAAGCTAAAGCTGGCATAACTAAGGGGAGAAACAGTTCTATAATATAGTTGGAGACCTCAGTACCTCACTCACAATAATGAATAGGACAGAAGATAAGAAAATAGAGGAATTAACACAATAAACTAACCAGATCCAACAGACATATACAAGGTCTGTCTGGAAAAAATCTAGCCATTGTTAATATAAAAAGAATGGATTGCATGATGTCAGTGTAACCTGACAGCCAAGGAGAGTGGACTGGAATGTGCATGTATGAACAATGACAACTTCACTGTATTAGTCAATGGGGATGGTACATGCTGTTGAGTGAGCATATGTACTGTGTGGTTGTCACATTAAGAATGTCTGAGCAAGTAGAGCAATGTATCTGCATCAAATTTTGCCTTAAGCTTAAACATTCCTCCAAAGAAACTATTTGGATTATTCAGAAGACCAGAGCTATGGGCAACTGGTGATTGGCAGCTTCATCACAACAATGCAGCTGCTCACACATCACAGCTTGTGCAGAGTTTTTTTGCAAAACATCAAACCACCCAGGTTACTCAGCACCCTCTACAGGCCAGGTTTGGTGCGCTGTGACTTCTGGCTTTTCCCAAAGTTAAAATCACCTTTAAAAGGGAAGAGATTTCAGACCATCAATGAGATTCAGGAAAATACGACAGAGCAGCTGATGGCGATTGGAACTGTGCGAGGTCCCAAGGTGCTTACTTTGAAGGGGACTGAGGCATCACTGTCCTGTGTACAATGTTTCTTGTATCTTCTATCTTTTTCAATAATTGTCTTTTTCATTAAAAAAATAAACAAATCTGAATCAGTAAGAATCAGAGAATCTGGACAGATAGATTACAACTATTGTAATAGAAGCAGTAATCAAAAAACTTCCAACAAACAAAGCTGGTTGGCTTCACAGGTGAATTTTACTAAACATTCAAAGAACTAATAAGCACTGGTTGGTTAGAACATCGTCCTGATGTGCCAATGTTGAGGATTCAATCCCTGCTCAGGGAACATAACAAGAATCCACCAATAAATGCATTAAATACATAAATAAGTGGAGCAAAAATCTCTCTCTCTCTCTCTCAAAAATCAATCAAGAAATAAAAAAAAAAAACTTAAAAAGAACTAATAAATATCCTTCTCAAACTATTCTAAAAAATTCAATAGTAGGGAAGACTCCCAAACTCATTTTACAAGGCTGGCATTATCCCAATTCCAAAACCAGATAAAGACACTACAAAAAATAAAATTATAGTCCAATATCACTGATGAATATAGGTGCAAAAATCCTCAGCAAAATATAAGCAAACTGATCCAGCAATACATTAAAAATATCATACACCATAATAAAGTTTCCTTTTTCATGAAAGGTCCACATGAGAGGCCCCTGGGCTAAAAGTTAGGAGGCCAGGCTGCTAGTTCCGCCCCTGCTTCCTGGAGTCTTTCCCTTTATGGGCTTCATTGTCTCCATCTGTACAGATGATGAGGCAGGACAGATAGAGTGGAATCACAGTTTTCAAACTGTTTCAGTTTGATGAACTTCTTTTAAACAAAATCTAATGCGCTTCTTTTAAACAAATCTAATATATGACAGATGAAAATAGAGTGGATCCAGCCCCACTTCCCTCCTCAGAGCTTCCCCAAAAATGCATAGGGTGCCTCCAATCCCCCTTTAAAGATCGCTAGGTTAGGACAGTGCTTTGCTGTGCATCAGCATCCCCTGGAAGGTTTGTTAAAATGCACATTGCTGAGCCCCACCCTGAGTTTCTGATTGGCCACATATGAGATATGGCCCAGAACTTGCATTTCTAATTCCCAGGTGATGCTGGTACAGGGACCACAATTTGAGATACTGGGTTATGTTATACCTATGGATATTTCTATAATTCATGTCCAGTCACTCAATATTCACATTAATCCACCTCAGATAGTTTATCTAAGATATTCAAAGATGGGAGAGCAGCCGGCATTGTGCCTGACACATAGTAGGCACTCAGTCAAAGCATTATTCTAAATGCCTTGCCTGTAAGCCTCTTTAGGTGTAAAGCCATGCTGGCAACTGGTCACGGACTGACAGAAGCATAAACCTTTCCTTTAATGAGTTTACAGTCTGCCATGGCCCCTCCACCCCCCAGGAAATAACACCCCCACTAATTCCACCAATAAAGGTTATTCCATGTTAAGCATTAATCCTTTCCAGACACTCTTTTTTCCTGGTCAACTCCCTAGAAAGGGGGTGGCTGTTTGGTCCTTGACTGCTCAGCATTTCTCAGATGTTCTCCCAATGTGTAGGGAGCACAGCCTCTGTGAGTTCTTCCAGGACAATGATCTTACCTGTACCACTCTTCCCAGCATCTCTTATGGTTTCTAGCCCAGTGGCTGGCACAAAGTGAGCACTCAGTTATAAGTTTGAATAGAATAAAGAAAGCATGAGAACCCAAATTCGCTCAGCCCATGCAAGTTACCAACCTACCTATCCTGACTCAGAAGTCTCAAACCCACCCTCTGATCAAGACTGCTCACTTGGGGACTTTGGAAGGGCATGTTGGGAGGGGGGTTTCCCGCCATGTTCACCTGGGATTGCCAGGCACCCTGGAGGCCTTGTGAACAGGCTTCAGGAATGTACGGGACCTCCCATTTGTCACATCCTCCTTTTCAGCCTTACCACTTTCTTAAATAAATTGGCACTGACCTGGGTGACAGACTTGATCATTTCCCTTTGCTTCGTGATTGTGTTAAGTGACTGCCAAAGGCCTGTTCCTGAATAGTCAGCACATTCCTCAGGACTGAGTGGGAGCCCATCTGCTCTGGGAGTGCTTCCTTTCCTTTACTGTGCTATTTTAGCTTCAACTTCCCATTTGGACAGGAGCATCCTCCAGCCAGTGGGGAAGGGGAGAGAGTGGAGAGGAGTACCACAGTCTTCTTTCATTTCTCACTCATTCCCCTGGCCTCTCTAGAAATATATCAACAATAATCAGATAATGTGCCAGATGTTGCTCTAAGCTCTCTATATGTGCTCATCTACTTCATCTTTATAACACCCCTGTGAGGAAGGTGCAAATACTACCTACATGTTTCAGATGGCAAAATAGGTGCTCAGATGTGAAGTGGCTTGCCCAAGGTCACAGAGCCAGGAAGCAGTAGGTCTGGAATTTAAAACCAGACTGTTGTCTTAGACTATAGGTTCCCTGGTATATGCTCTTAACTGTTATACTGCTACCTCTTGGCATTAAGGCCACTTCACAGCATTTGAGGTGCCATGTTCCCATAACCCCCTCTACCTCTTCAACATATCCCCCTGTTATTCTAAGTGGACTTAATCTTCCTGATAACCATAACTGGAGCCTCTGGAATAAGATAGTCTTGGTTCAAATTATAATTCTGCAACTCAATAGCCACCAGAACTCTGTGTGCCTCAATTTCCTGATCTGTAAATTGAGGATAATAATGGCAATGACCTCATAAGCTAGCTGTGAGCATTTAGATCAAGCAGTGTAGATACCCCCATCACCACCACCACTTCTTCTTCAAGCCAGCCCCAGCATTCTGCAGGGGAAAATGGTGCTTCACACGCTTGCACTTAACATTCTAGCCCTCTGTGGCTGTCTTTCCTGTTCCAAATGAAAGGCAAGCCTCCATTTACAGATTCTCTAGGCTTTCCAAAACTTGGTGATTACAATTCCTCCCAGGAGATCAGAGAAATTCATTTCCCTAACATTCTAAGCAGGAATTCTATTGTCACTTGGTAACTTAAACATGGCCAAGGTGGCCCAGCCCATCTCATTTCCACCCCACCCTTAGTGTAGGCAGAGAAGAGACAGCTTCACTGAAATACAAGTATACTCCACCAGCATCCCATAGCCAAAGTCTCCCAGAGCAAAATTGACAGCAAAGAAAGGCCCCCATTTCAAATAGTATTTATTTAGAACCCGAGAAGTCCTTGCTATACCAGTGACTGTGGAAATGAACCTCTCTTTGTATTCTTTACAGAAAGTATTTAAGTACTGGGCAGGGAATATTCAGCATCTTTCCACACCTTCTTAAATGTCTTTGTCCCATAATTTGATCCTCCTCTAGCTATATAGTGTCTTGCAACTTAAGTTCAGTAGTGTAGAGTATAGTGTTACCTATAAGCAGACAGTTGAAATTAAAAAAGGAAGACACTTCATTTAGTTCTTCACCCACAGACTGAGCCCTAACATTGGCTACTTAATCTTTTTCATAGGCTGAGTATACAAGTGCAGAATGAGGTCACTCAAACTTAAAGAGGCAAAGCATTTGGACTGCACCACACAGAACCAATCCTCTATCTCAGCCATATACTGACCATAAACTTCAACCCATGTTTTTAACCACAAAGAACAAGACTATAAGCATGTGGATGTATCAGTGCAAAGGGATCCCTATTGCTAGGTTTCTAACTCAAGGACAGGTGAGTGGACAACACATCTTTGTCTCCGAGGGAAAGCTCACTTCTTGGAGTGCTGGGGCTGTTAAAAAGAATTCTTGCCTGGAGAGATTGATGTGAATGGTGGAAGAAATCAATAATTTGTGCCCTGGCTGGCGTAGCTCAATGGATTGAGCACGGGCCTGAGAGCCAAACGATCGCGGTTCGATTCCCAGTCAGGGTACATGCCTGCGTTGCAGGCCAGTTCCCAGCGGGGGACACACAAGAGGCAACCATACATTGATATTTCTCTCCCTCTCTCCTTCCCTTCCCCTCTAAAGATAAATAAATAAAATCTTTTAAAAAAAGAAATCAATAATTTGCTATTAAACGCAGTCCAACCTCACTTAGTCAAACTAATACTAATTGGAGGTAGCCTTTTGAATTAGTGAACCATTTGTATTGAAGGTTACTTGTAAAGAAATGAAGCTTTATTGCTTTGAATAATTCACAGTAACACCAAGTAGGTTAACAAATTGTAACTTAATGGATATCTTAAGAGACCTGACTTAAGGAAATGAAAAGGATCCCCATCATCAACCATTTGTATGTGAATGGTGCTGCCTTGAAGTATGGAAACTCAGCACAAGGAGCCTACTTATATTCAGAGGCCTCTTTCTGCCCCAAATGGCCAAAGTAAGACCAGATACTGCCCCCCATAAACATTTGGTACCCTTGGGGTGTCTTCTCATGAAATTTTACTGTAAAAGGAAGTGATAGAAGTGACCTTAGATGTAGCAGGTGCAATCCTTCCACTCATGGAATAAAAGATGGCTTTGGAATACTGTCATTTCCTTTTACTTTTTTTCCCTAAGAAGACATTGGAAGGGAAAAGTTACCAGCACAAGTCAAATACCTCAGTGCTTTATCAAAACCCGGAACAAACATTAAGAAGAAAAATATCTGAAGGTCGAGGAAGGGAAATAAACAAGAAGAGTAAGTAAAGCATGAATCATTCATTACCACCTGACGGTTCCTTAAAAATAAAAATAAAACGTAGCAGGAAATAGAGTCCATGCCACAGTTGGACATTTTTCTAGAAGACCTAGCACAGAATCTCTGCCTTTTTATTTCACAGAAGGAACTGACCTTTGGCTTCTAACTTGGATTGCCATTTCCTTAAGCCTTTACAAAGCACAGGGTTGGACAATGATTATCACCCAGTAGCAGTGCCCACTTCTTTCCTGGACACTGGGAGTAAGAAAAGAGAAGTGCATTTTATTTGCATGGATTTAATTACTTACATCTCATTTCCCAAAGGCTTTAAGGTAGCTTACAACAATAAAATAATAATAAAGTAGAAACAAAGAGTTGGACCAGGGTGATACCAATAGAACTTTTAAAAACCCAGTGTAAAAAAAAAACAAACCTCAAAGACCATATAGAGTTCATTATAGAGAGTTAAGAAGAGCAGAATTTAGATTCAAAGCAGCTCAGACCAAGGGACTATCTTTTGAGAGAAGACAAGCTTCCCAGATGGGCTTCTCTAGAAGTGTGATTTGGACCATATAACTAGCTTCTCTGAGCCTCAGTTTCCCCCTCTAGATAATGAGTCTGAGATATTGTCTATTTTATACAGCATTTATAAAGATTCAATGAGATGATGTCTATGAATCATTGTCCATACTGTCTGGCAGAAGACACATGCTCATTAAATGGTAGATATGAGAACCAATGTGAATACAGCTTTACATTATGCAATAAAAAACATTTGCCCACCTGGCTGGCATAGCTCAGTGGATTGAGTGTGGGCTGCGAACCAAAGGGTCGCAGGTTCGATTTCCAGTCAGGGCACATGCCTGGGTTGTGGGCCAGGTCCCCAGTGGAGTCCACTCAAGAGGCAACCACACATTAATGTTTCTCTCTCTCTCTCTTTCTCCTTCCCTTCCCCTTTCTAAAAAAAAAATTTGCCCATGATGAGGTCTCATTTGATCCTCACACCAGCCAGGACTTGGGCTCAGGATCACAGAGAGAACAGAGAAGGGGGGTAGTTTTTAGGGAAAGCTTTCTGCAGATGATTGGATTTTCTTTTTCTTTTTTTTTCTGAGATAATTCTTTAATTACAACTCACAGTGAAGAAAAAAGACTGGATCTTTTGAAGGCCATGTAGGATTTTCAGAGATAGAACTGAAGTACATATGAGGAATGAGATGACTGTGTAGATAGTAAGAAGACCCTCCCTACTAGAGTAGAGGGACATGTAGGAAATAAGAGTAGTGAGGAGAGGACTCTGGCCATATTGTGAAGGAATTTGGACCCCATATGACGGAAACAGGGAGTCATTAAAGGATTTGAACAGGTTGGGCAAGGGAAGGATGTGACATGTTGAAAGGGATGTTTT
Organism: Carollia perspicillata; assembly: GCA_004027735.1. Classification (NCBI taxonomy): domain Eukaryota; kingdom Metazoa; phylum Chordata; class Mammalia; order Chiroptera; family Phyllostomidae; genus Carollia; species Carollia perspicillata. The sequence goes on from PVKM010000638.1 coordinate 92,341, forward strand.
CAAAGGTGGAGTCTATCTGCTGCTGTCTGCACTGTGCAGGCCAGGGTCGGGGTGGGGGTTGGGAGGAAGCAGAGACTATAGGCTAGCTGCAATGACCACAGAAGAGACAGATGGTGAGAGCTCAAGCTAAGAAAATAGAATTGGAGAAGATGGGTGATTCCCAATTCTAGTTAGGGGCACTTGAGAGAGAATGATTTGCAACCAATACACTTTCCTTCTAGACTCAAAATTCCATGAAGGCAGGAACTGTGTATGTCTTGTTCATCACTGTACCCTCCAAGATCTAGTGTAATACATGGCATATAGTATGTGCTCAGCAATATTGAATGAATGAATGTGTTCATGCCTGCTTTTATGCAGACAGACAATCAATAAAAATAAGGATGGTTGCTTGTTCAATAATAAGGAAAACAAAATAGAGGATCACCCACAAAGTCCCATTGCTTTAACTCTCTCTGAACCCACACTGACAATCTGGTGTAGGAAGTAGCCCAAGAAAGAGCCAGAGTAGGCTCATAAAGAAGCCACCTAAAGAACACATGAATGCTCTGTAGGAAGCAAGCCAATCACACATCCCCCAGACAGTTCACACAATATAGCAACATCAGAAAGCAGGTAAATTATGGATGAGAAGAGATTTTTTTAACGGGGATATTTACTTTACAAAACAATTAGCTGAGAATTCATATAAAGTAGCAAACTGCCTCATTATTACACTTAATTTGAGACCAAGATATGACTTACTAAAATCGTATTTCCATCCAAAATACTGTACATTAAAGATAAAAGCCCTGACTTGGAGTCTAGAGACCTAACCCTTGATCCAGGTGAGTAACAGAAAGTGATGGTTAATAGAACAGGCACTGGAGTCAGGCTGCCTGGGTTTACATCCTGCTTGCACCTTGGGCAAATGGCTTAGCTTTTCTAAGCTGCAACCTCCTCATCTGTAAAATGTGGTAATAAAACACTTGATTCTGTCTGATACAGTATTGTGAGGGTTAAGTGAGGTTACGTATGTAATATGTCCAGCAGTGCCTATAGGGTCTCAGTAAGTGTTGACTTTTTCTTTGAATCTTAACCATATGACCTTAAGCAAATCATTTCTCTTGGATTTTTGATTCCTTGTGAACCTGAGGCTTCTTCCATCCATACCTTAGGAAAGTGATCCCCACCTGTACTAGGAATTCATCATCAAACCTGTATCTCTACCCTCCAGAGACCCTAGCTGATAACTCTTCCCTTACAAGGACCATTGAGATTTTGAGAAAAGTGAGGAAGCCCAAATACAACACTAGGATAAATGCATTTTACTTAATATACTTGCTAACATTCCAACTCACTCATACAACTCCCACCCTTAAATTCTAGCCCCTTTGGCTCCTCGTAAGCTGCCCTATTTCCTTAACCATGTTCATCCCAGATCCTAAAGGATAATAATCCCAAGAGTTCTTCTCTCCTTTGGACAACATCCCCAGCCCACCCCACATTTGGAATTAGAACCCTAAATTTTTTAGGTTTCTCTTCTTTACCCCATTCCAACCCAGGGAACTGCGATTGCATCAACCTCTGCTGCCCTCTGCTGTCTGGCTCCAGATATGCTGGCCCCAGTTGGGGAAGTTAAGTCAGCTTTCAAGCATCTTTATATTTCTCCAGTGTTTAGGTGCCAGCCTGACCTCAAGAACACAATGTGGATGTCTTCTGCAAATCCACATTCAATCTTAATCAACATAAATGCACACATAGTCTTTCCTACTTACATGCAATATATCTAAGCCATAGCTGGTGTGGCCCATGAGTTTGGAACTGTTAAGGTTAAGATGAACTGCTAGAGTGAGCCAGGTTTTCTCATCTAAGCCTCCATCTCAAAAATTCAACAATCATTTATTGAGCACTTTCTGTGTGCAGGGCAATATGCTAAATATTGCACATGCATTATCTTATTGAATCCTGGAAACAACCTTGGGGAATATATAAAATTATTATTATCTCCGTTTTACAGATGAAGGAACTGAGATTCAGAGAAGTAAATGTCTTGCCTACAGTCACAGAGCCAGTGAGTGACAGAGATGTGGCAATTGCCACAGACCCCCACAGGTTTGTCTGCATCTACTCTATTGCCTCCAAACTAGCCTCCACATCATAGTCAGTGGTTGAAAACAGAAACTTTGGAGTTATATCTGGATGGCTCTAGCAGCTCACCTTTACTGAAGAAAATACCTCCAAACTCATAGTGTGTGGATTTGTGTTGATTAGGGGAGAGTACAGATATTGCAGAAGATAATTACAATTATCTTTAGATGTATTTAAGAAGTGGACTTGACAAAATGTGGATACTGAATGTGATGGCAGTAGAGAAGAAAAGGTCTGAAATGATTATCAACATTCTGGATTGGGCAACTGGGTGTAAAGTGATGCTAATTATTAAAATAGAAACATTGAACATAACTGGATGAGGAACATATTGGGATATAGAGGAAGTGAAGAAATTCATTTTGGACATTGTGAATGTGAGATAGCCAGGTAGAGATAGTTAGTGAGCAATTGCTTTTATGAGTCTAGAGCTAAAGAAACAAGTCTGGACTGGCATCAACTTATAAGTCTTTCCAGGGATGGTGAGGTACAAGAGAAAAGACCAGGGATGACACTAGAGCATCAATATTTAAGGGGAAGGTAGAATCAAAGGAAAGTAGGTAGATGACTAAGATGAAGGATACATGAATAGAGAAATAAAATCAGAAAAAAAATGTCAAAGGAGTCAAAGAAAGGGAACAGTACTACTAGATCAACTTCCACAGAAAGGTCAGTGTCCTTTAAAATGGTCCTTTATATTTTATCATTTAAAGTCTGTTATGGTCATCTATTTCTATGTTTTTAATTAAAAAGTCACCCTAAAACTTAGTGGCTTAAAGCAACACAAATCATTATATTATCTAATAATTTCTGTGGGTTAGGAATTCAGGGACTGATTAGTCTTGCTCAAGTTTTCTCATATCAGTACAGTCAGAGAGTGGCTGAAGCTGGATCTATATGAGTAGGGAGGTGGCTGGAGCATTTGGGGTTGATCAGGCTCTCTCTTCATATGGTCTTGGGGCCTTGCTAGTTTGAACTTTCTCACATTCTGGAGGTTTCACGGTAGGTGAGCTGCTTACATGGCAGGTAAGGATCTCATGTTTTTATACATTAGCAACAAGCAATTCAAAAACACCTTAAGAAAACAATTTAATCGATAATAGCATGCAAAAGAATAAAATAGCTATCAATATATATAATTAAGGAGGTGAAAACTTGTATACTGAAAAACACAAAACATTTTTACACAAATTAAAGAAGGACTAAACAAATGCAAAGATCTCCTGTGTTCATGGATTAGAAGATTAAATATTTTTAAGTAGCAATACTACCTAAAGAAATCTAAAAATTCAATGCAATTCCTATCAAAATTCCAATGGCATTTTTTTTGCAGAAGTGGAAGAACTGAGCATCAAATACATGTGGAATTACAAAGAAACCTGGATAGACAAAAAATCTTCAAGGAAAATAATAGAGTTGAAGGACTCACACTTTGGTTTAAAAATTTACTACAAAGCTACAGCAAACAAAATAGTGTGGTACTGGCATAAAGACAGACACATAGGCCAATGGTATAGAATGCATAATCCAGAAATAACCCTTACAGGTATGGCCAAATAATATTTGACAAGGGTGCCAAAGTCATTATACAAAAATTGACTCAAAATGCATCAACAATTTAAATATGGGAAAATACTTAGAAGAAAACATGAAGAGAAATCTTTATGACCTTAAATTTGGCAATGGATTCTTATATATGACAGCAAAAACATAATCAACAAAAGAAAAAAATTGAAAAATTGAATTTTATCAAAATTTAAACTTTTGTTTTCAAAAGGCATTATCGAGAAAGTGAAGATAACTACAAAATGAGAGAAAATATTTGCAAACCATGTATCTGATAAAGGCTTACTGTCTAATATATATATCCCACAACCCAACAGAAAACAAAACAATTTTAAAATGGGCAAGGGGCTTCAATAGACATTTTTCCAAAGAAGATATACAAATGACCAACAAACACATAAAAAGGTGATTAGCATTATTAGTCATTAGGAAAAAATCTAAACCATGAGATACCACTTCACACCCATTAGGATGGCTAGAATTTTTTTTAATGGAGAATAAATGGTGACAAGGCTGTGAAGAAATTGATACCCTCGTACATTGCTAGTTGGAATGTAAAATGGTGTGGAAAACAGTTTTCTGATTCCATGAAAAGTTAAACAGAAATACCATATGACCCAGCAATTCCACTCTTAGAACAAGGAAGGACATTTACATAATAATAAGGGGCTCAATCAAACAAGAGGATATAACCCTTGTAAACATTTATGCACCCCAAAGAGGAGCACCTAACTATATAAAGCAAATATTGATGTCCATAAAGGGAGAGATTGACAGTACTACTGTCATAGTAGGGTTCTTTAACACCCCACTGATATCACTGGATAGATCTTCTAGACAGAAAATCAACAAGGAAAAAGCTGCCTTAAACAATACACTAGATCAGATGGATTTAATTAATAGTTTTAGAGTATCTCACCCCAAGGCATTCGTTAGAGAAAGAATATATATTATTTTCAAGTTCACATGAAACGTTTTCCAGGATAGGCTACATATTAGGCCACAAAAAAAAGTCTCAATAAATTTTAAAAGATTGAAATCATGCCAAGCATCTTCTCCAACTACAATGGTATGAAACTAGAAATCAATTACAAGAAAAAAACTGAAAAACACACAAACACATAGAGGCTAAATAACAAGTTACTAAACAATAAATTGGTTAACAAGGAGATGAAGCAAGAAATCAAAAGATACCTTGAAACAAATGAAAATGAGTACACAACAATTCAAAATGTATGGAACACAGCAAAAGAAGTCCCAAGGGGGAAATTAATAGCAATACAGGCACACCTCAAGAAATAAGAAAATCTAAAATAAACAATCAAACCTCACACCTAAAGGAACTAGAAACAGAACAACAAACAAAGACCAAATTGAGTAGAAAAAAGGTAATAATAAAGATAAGAGCAGAAATAAACAAAATAGAGTATAAACAACATAAAAATCAATAAAACCAAGAGCTAGTTCTTTAAAATGATAAACAAGATTGACAAACCTTAAAACAGACTAATTAAGAAAAAAATAGAGAAATAACTTCATCCAGCCAAGATGAAGGCATAGGCAGAAAAGCTTCCCTTCCTCACACAACCAAAAGAAGGATAACGACCAATTTAAAAACAAAGAACAACCACAACTGCCAGAAAATTATTTTCATGGAAATCCAACAACCAAGGAATTAAAGAAACATTCATCCAGACTGGTAGGAGGGGCGGAGACAGGCAGCTGGGGCAGAGGATGTGCAACAAGGCAGGCAAGGCAAGGCAGTGGACTGTGTGAGTGATTTCATGTTTGTGTGCAGATAAGCTGGGAAAAACAACAGGGGAGTGAGACAGACCATGCAACACAGGGTTACAGCGTGGGAAACTAAAGACTCAAAACCCTTGGCTATAAAAAATCTGTGGGTGTTGCAGCACCGGAAGAAACTCCCAGTCTCACACAAGAATCCATCAGAGAGGCCCGTAATGTCCTAAAATGTACAAAAATCCACCCACCTGTGAATCAGCACCTGGAAGGGCACAATCCACTTGTGGGAAGCAAGGGAAGTGATGGAAAGTGGGTCAAGAGCCAAGCAAGCAGCATTGTTTCCTCTCTGACCCCTCCTCCACAGACAGCACCACAATGCAACAAAAGGGTTGCCCCACCCTGGTGAATACCTAATGCTCCACCCCCTACTAATAACAGGTGTGCCGAGACAAAGAAAAATGACCCAAATGAAAGAACAGATCAAAACTCCAGAAGAATAAATAAGCAATGAGGAGATAGATAGACAACCTATTATATGCAGAGTTAAAAACACTGGTAATCAGGATGCTCACAGAATTCATTGAGCTTGCTTGCAAAATGAAGGAAGAAATGAAAGCTACCCAAAATAAAATAAAGCAAAATATACAGGGAATCAACAATGAAGGGAAGGAAACAGGGACTCAAATAAACAATTTGGAACAAAAGGAAGAAATAAACATTTAACCAGAACAGAATGAAGAAACAAGAATTCAAAAAAAAAAAAGAGAAGAGGCTTGGGAACTTCTGGGACAACTTTAAGTGCTCCAACATCCTAATCATAGGGCTGTCAGAAGGAGAAGGGCAAGAAATTGAAAACTTATTTGAACAAATGGTGAGTGAAAATTTCCCCAATCTGGCAAAGGAAATAGACTTCTAGGAAGTCCAGGAAGCCCAGAGAGTCCCAAAAAACTTAGACCCAAATTATATGCTTTTATTTCTTAATTTTGTCTGATTGCTATGGCTAAGACTTTCAGTACTACAGAACACACCAAGACACATCATAATTAAGTTACCTAAGATTAAAGATAAGAAGAGAATCTTAAAAGTATCAAGAGGAAAGGAAAACATTACTGACAAAGGAGTTCCCATAAGACTATCAGCTGATTTATCAAAAGAAACCTTGCAGGCAAGAAGGGGCTGGAAAGAAGTATTCTAAGTCATGAAAGGCAAGGACCTCCATCCAAGATTACTCTATCCAGCAAAGCTATCATTTAGGATGGAAGGGCAGATCAAGTGCTCCCCAGATAAGGTCAAGTTCAAGGAGTTCATCATCATCAAGCCCTTATTACATGAAATGTTA
>PVKM010000639.1:0-99125 GCA_004027735.1 Carollia perspicillata
ACCAATATGCTCTTATGGGCTGGGGAAGTAAGAAGATACGAATGAAGCAACCTAGACCTTAAGCCAAAATAATTAATTACCTGTGGTCCGTTGAGTTTCAGATCTGAAAATTTCTGTCGCTCAAGGTCAGCATCGCCTACAAACCGGCCGTTCTGAAACACAGCCCACAAGAAGACAATTCATTTTGTGGCCTTCATTTGCTCTATCAAACACAAATGATCTTTTTTTCCAAACAGGAAAAGGGCTTTCAAGAAGATATTTGTGGCCTGGAGTCCTTCTGTCAGTACTCATAAAAGAACCACATAGCTCCTTAGTCTTAGCATTTTCTCAAAATTCGAATCAGACCTGGAACCAAGGTAACTGGGTTTCTGGAACATAAGAATGTAAGCTCCATGAGGACAGAGGGTTTTTTTCAGGGGGGTAGGGGGGACAGTTTGATCCAATGATGTATCCCCTTGTGCCTTAAACAGTGCCTGGCACATAACAGGCACTCAAAAACTACTTGCTGAGTAAACAGCAAAAACTCAGATATAGTTTCACGGCACACAATCTTTTTGGGAAGCCACACGAATATAGGGAAAATTGGGAAGGCTAGGTTGGGGAGTTTCCAAAAGCATTCTCTATTGCTCCACACGTCTTCATGCTCTACTACCACTGGAAACTCCCATTCCAGGCAGCTTTTTAAAGAAAGAGACAAGAACTATGAGTCTCTCTTTCCAAGTAGAAATAAAACAGGTACCCCAACTCCCCTCAAGCAAACGGATGTCTCAATATCTTCATCACCAATTATAAAGCCAGAAAACACAAATGTCACCCTTAAGTTGTTCTGTCTTAAACAGCAGGAAATAATCTATGGACATTATGCTATATAAAAATGCATTTAACTGCTCCTCTTCCAATAGATACGGTGAGATCCACCTTGGAAGACTCCTCCCTCACCCTACTCGCATTACATAGTATATAAGGCTGCAGGGAGAGGAAGTTAAACATTATTTTCAGGAAGAAGGACGGGTGTGGTTTCATTGCTGAGCTGAAGTTAAAAATAAAAGGGAGAGACCACGTATTTACAAATCCTGGAATTCCCCACCACCTCCAAGCCTAAGCAATCCTGCTCTCCCCTTTCAGTATATACCTCTCATCCCTAATCCTCTGTTCTGGTTCTGATAAAAACCCTCGAACACTTCAAACACACTGCCTCCAAACTCCCAAGCATCCATCCGCCAATCAGAATTCTGTCCTCTCATGAACAGGTTCCTTATCATGAGGGACCTTCTCTGCCTTAAAAATAATTAAATAATCAGTAAAAAGGGCTACTGAAGCATGAGCACTGTTCTTAGTTCCCACCAGAGATCTCTTCAGATGCAATCAACCTATCAGGCAATGCCTATCACACCCACATACAAATACACAAAACCTCAGACAGATTACATCATAGCAAAGTCAGACTAGAGAAACCATAGGAAACACAAGATACTTCTTATTTCTAATACCAACTGTACCAAGTCACATCACAGAGTCAGCCAGCGCAGAGACCACTGGCTCCTGTGGTTATTTGGGTTAAATAGCAGAATGATGCTCCCTCTCCAATTCTAACCAACAGAATTAACAATGACCCCTTCCTCCGAGACATGATTTGCACAGCCAACAAAAAGAGCACATAGGAACAATATGGAGTAGGAATACACAGTTCGTGGACACTGCCACACTTTCTGAGTACGGACTGTTTGTGTCCTGAAAGAGACTGAACCGGAGATACGAGTGCAAGATGCCCAACTTCCCCAACCACAAGCATTCACTTGCAGGAAAGCACTTCATTTACATTCAGGAAAGCATTTACTTTCCTGAATTTCTGATACCAAAGCGGGGAAAAAACATAGAAAACTGAAGTAACCTGATCTACCATTACTAGAACTGCACCCCAACCAAGAAACCTCACTCCAGCAACAGGAAGTCAGCTGGATACTTCTAGAGATAAGTCCACTCAACTCAGCACAGCAGCAACATTACCTATCTCTCAATCAGTATTTATTACCCTTGTAAAGGTTCATCATAAAGCATGGGCTCTGAACAGCCCATCACCATGAGGACAGTAGTTTACAAAGAAGAATCACAGCCTCTCTATGACCACGCCAAAGTCCTACCTGCAGGTCTGATGGAGGGAGGGGTTACCTGATGCCGGCGTGTGAGGGTGCCGTTGGCCATGAGTGGGTTGGCATCTTGTGGAGAGACCCGGACGCGTTCCAGCTGCGCCGAGACATGGCGCCGTTCCTCCTCCAGCGCCCGGGTCAGCTTCTCAAACTGGGCCTCTTGTTCCTTCACAGAGGCCAAGATGCTGGCGGTCGACTCCACCTCTGAGTCGTCCATGAAGGTAAAGGGCAGAGCCGCCGCAGGGCAGGGTAAAGAGGAAGGTGGATCACAGAAGGAGGAGGAAGGAGGGAGAAGGCCCCCCTCACTTCACACTACCGGGAGAAGGTAAGAGAGGAGAGAAAAGGTCATAGGTCAGAGGAGACAGATGAATTATTCATCCCAGAGCCAAAGATGCCCTCTTGTAGTTTTACTGCAGTGCAGAAAGCGAGCCACCACCAAGCCTGAGAGCCCATCACCAGTGTCTGCTCAAGCAGGAGCCTTTGCCCACTACCTTCTTTAACACCGCTCCAGAAATAACGACTGAAAGGGAAAGTACTACATCCAAGTCTCTACACTGTAGGTAGGAGAGGGAGAATTTGGCTAAGGGTTGTAGTCATGACATGCGGTTAAAGTTACAGTCCTTCTCCCTGGAAAATTTTGCTGACATTAACTTCATTAAAGTTGTACAAACTTGATAAAAGCTGTCCTGCAGGGGCAAGCCAGTTCTACAGATAAAGGGACAGTTACAGATCTTAACTTAAAATCTCTGCCAAATCTGAACATATGAAAAGAATATGCTAATTAAAATATCAGTAAGAAGTGGAAGTAGTAAAATACTTCCCACCATTGAAGGCAGGAAACACAACTAAGGCCCTCCTCTATTTAATGTCTTTATGAGGGGGCGTTTCTATGTTTCAAAACTATACTACAGTACTGGAGGCAAGCATGTGTGTTGGCTAACAGAGACAAGAAAGCAACAGAATTCCAAAACAACTATGTGTAAAAAGGCACAATTTTCGGTGACCTTCAGCTCTTTGTGGAGTAGAAAGAGGAACATTAGACTCGAACTATGAAACTGTCCCTCAGAGTATTTCATATTGTAACCTCTAGAAAAATCAATGCCTAGCACTTCCTACACCTGTTATCCTACAGAAACTCTAAACAGACTATATTTTAGCTCTTTACTTATTCTAACTCAGAGTAGTATCAAAATATCTAGGTTTATATGTAATATTTATACAATACATGATAGTGAAATAGAAATGAAGAGTTCCCCATACCATATTACATGAACTGCAAGTTGGCTAGCGAATGGAGGGGCATTTATAGCCATACTGTTGGACTTAATGGGGTTTCGCTCTTGCATACTGGCCACAGCAGACTTTACGGCCAGTCCAAAATACACCATGTTGAAAGGCAGATTTTAGAATAAACCTTCTCCCCCACCCTCTCATTAACCCCTCAAGAAAAAATACACTTAAATTTTTTTTTATTCTTAACAAAAACATTTTCATACACACCTGTTAAAAGAAGTTCGTAACTGACTGTTTTAACACAGAGCCCAGTCTAGATTCAGAAAATCATGGGAGAAGCATCCCAGCCACCACAGCAAGGAGGAAGCAGGAAGGAGAGAGCTGCAGAAATATTTGGAGGAAAAATGGAAATGAGAGGAAAATAAAATACACCCAATACATTAAAAAATAAGAGCGAGGGCAGGTATTGGGAGAAAGACAATCTGGGAATGGAAGGGAGTAACTGAAAAGATGACTTGGAATTGCTTAATGGGACAAATGCCCTTTGGACTTTGTTTTCAGATGCCTGGACATTGGGTGTAGTTGTCATATCAGAGGTACCTCTGCTTGTACTTATATACAGAACCAGGAGCAGATTATAATATACATAAAAATTCATTTACCAGCCCCCCTTTCAAGCAACCAAATTAGAAAGAAAAAAAAAAATGCTGTTGGAATGCCCTTACCCCTCCTTCCTGCCCCCAAGGCAGAAACCTCAAAGCCCAGTCCCAGCATGCCCACAAAGATATTGAGAAACCAGTGCAACAGTGTAGTGGGGAAGACATGTGGAGACTAGCCTAGGCTTTGCTTCAGTTCCCTTTCCCACGCTCTCCAGAGCCCCACCAAGCACACTTAGGCCTCTTTGCCTTACAGTACAGGCATACCTCGGAGACACTGCAGTTCAGTTCCAGATCACTGTCATAAAGCGAGCTGTAATCTTTTTGCTGGTGAAGGGTCTTGCCTTCAATTTGTGAAAAAACACATCTGTGAAGTGTAATAAGACGAGGTATGCCGGTATATGCAGCATTCAGCAAGCAAGAGTACCCAGAGTAACTGATAAGACAGGTGGCCAATAAACTCCTTAATTAACTCTCCATCAGTAAGACTCCTTCCAGTGAATCCAATCCCTAAATCCAAGAATGTGGCAACTCTTTTCTAAATTCCTCCTACCTCCAGACCTGTCTGGGTGGCTCAGCTGGTTGGAGCATCATCCCATACACCAAAAGGTTGCAGATTCAGTCTCCAGTTGGGGTGCATAAGGGAGGCAACTGATCGATGTTTCTTTCTCTTTCTCTTTTTCTCTTTCTCCTCTCTCTCTCTGAGCACTTCCTTCCTCTCTAAAATCAATAAATATATCCTCGAGTGAGGATTAAAAAAAAAAAGAAAAACATCAATTCCCCCTACCTCCTGCCCTGGTCTGCCATAATCACCTATCAACTTCTGTTTTTCCTTTCAGTCCAGAGTCCATTGTTACTTTCTCATATTCCTACCCTACATTCCAACAGGCCACTCAAATGTCATTAATAAGTACCCTTATTTTAAAAAAATGTTGCTGCCTTCTCATCTCTATTTCTTCATTTTAAGCACTTGCCCTGTCCGCTATGTACAATGACCTATGAACTTTCCACACCAAGAGGACTCTAAGTTCATGAGCGATTCTTCCAGTTCTGGGTTTCAACAGGGCCTGAATTGCAGTTACCACTCTAGCAGCCTCCACCCTGTAATTTCCTTTGCTAACAAAAGCTCAAACTACCACTACTATGGGGCATACAGTGACAACACTCCCTGGTGCACAGAAATTGTCTGTCACCCTGACATTAACAGCCATTTTTTGCCCTCATGACTTTAATTCAAAAAGGGAGTTAGGAAGGATAGAGGGAAACTACCCAGGGCTCTAAGTCAGGAAACAATACCTTTGCCTGTCTTCATGGCTTTAAAAGCTGACCACCTGGCTCTAATCTGAAGACAGCATAGCTAAATAGAAAGAAATCACATTCTTAGGCCTAAAAACATGGGGAGATTTTTCCACCTGAAAGAGGGTAGAAGAAGAGGCTGTGTAGAAACAGAATAGGACTCAAAAATCTGGTCCCAGTCCGCGTTCGGCCACTTGCCAACAATGGTAACAAGTTGCTGCCATGTTCTCATCTGTAAGATGTCAATACCACCAGCCCAGTCTAACTCAAGAGGTGCCATAAGGATCAGGTGAGATGATGTATGTTATACAAATATGAGGTATTAGGCTATTTCAAGAGCTAGTTTCTATCTTCCAATTACATTACTTAATGGTAATGCCTCAGCCCAAAACTACTTTGTGAACTAGTAGATGAAATTAACTGAATCAAGAGCATAACTGGGTTCTAAGGACTGGATACGCTGGTTTCCCTACTTCAATTCTATTTACTAGGAGGTCCCACCTAGACCAGTGTTTCTGGAACACAGGGTGCTTCTCTAGAGCCTGGCAGTCATCCCATTACACTTCTGCCATAAGTTCTTGATTCCTTACTTGAGGCCTTTGCAGGTTATTACCAAGGAGAAAGTTAAGGTGAACAGAACTAACAATTACTGAATGTTTTACATTTATTATCCTGGCAATCCTCACCACTACCCTACAGAAGTTTTATTACAAACCAGAAAACAGGTTCTAGGTGAAGAAATTACCCAAGTTCTCAGTTAATAGCAAATTTCTAATTTAATCCCAGATCTATGCCATTCCAAAGTCTGTGTTCTCTTTCTACTGCATGCTTTCAAGTCCAAAAAATACAAGTCCAGCATAAGATGGATGGTGCAGCCCCTCTCCCCTACAACCCTTGTCAGCATTTTCCCCCAATATCACAGGAGAAAGGGAAAAGAAAAAGTTTCCATTTATCTTCAGGTTAAAGGGTCATCCAGCCCTGGCTAGTGTGGCTCAGTGGACTGAGTGGCAGCCTAAGAACCAGAAGGCCACTGGTTAGATTCCCAGTTAGGACACATGCCTGGGTTGTGGGCCAGGTCCCCAGTTGGGGGCATGCAAGAGGCAAACACATCAATGTTTCTCTCCCTCTCTTCCCCTCTCTCTAAATAAATAAATAAAATATTTTTTAAAAAAGGTTCATCCATATGTTTACATAAAAGACAAGTAGGAGAACAAAAATAAATGGGAGGAAAAAGAAAGCATACTTGGGGGAAGAGAATGAAGGCAAGCTACAGTATATACTGCCTCATAACTCAGACACTTAAGGAAAGATCCTTCTCCATGCCATACATACACATCAAATATAAATATAAATACACACACACACACAGAGAGACATGCAACAGACCAGAATCTGCAAACCATTAACTGACTTTTTTTGAAGACTTTATTTATTTTTAGAGATTGGAAGGGAGAGAGAAAGGGAAAGAAACACCAATGAGTAGTTGCCTCTCGCTCGTCCCCTACTGGGGATCTGGCCTACAACCCAGGCATGTGCCCTGATAGGGACTGGAACCAGCAACCCTTTGATTCTCAGGCCAGCGCTCAAACCACTGAGCCACACCAAGCAGGGCTTAACTGACTTCAGTAGTGAAGAGTCAGGAAGGTCTTATGAGTCCAAGCCAACACAACACCTTTCCAGGTTTGCCACCGAATATTTTCAAATGAATTATACTTGCTCTCACTTAAAACAAAATACTATCAAGGAACTCCCAATGTAAAGGGGGGATGAATATAAGTGAACCTTGCTATTCCCCTAAGACTAGACTTTTCTGAGAATAACTGGTTTTATTCTTAACAAGTCATAGGTCCTATGAGTCTACTACAAGGCTCGGCATTCAAGCAATGACAATGGTAAAAATTCAGTCTCCTATGTAAGAATACCAAACAAAAATAGTTAAATTGAATCAAATAGCCAGAAGGACCAAACAGTTGGACAATGCCAAACAGACAGCAGGGCAAAAATTACTTGCCAATAGCACAGTCCCTAGAATGATTTGTTCTGCTGTTAAGTGGCTGTAGAAATGTAATTTGGAATTACAATTCTTAGCAATTAAGAATATGGACTTTGGAATCAAACTGACTGGGTTCAAATCCCAGCCTCACTGCTTCTTACCTATATGTCTTTGGGCAAAGTACCACAATCTCCCTACAAACTTCAGGTTCCTTTTTTGTAAAATGGAAGAAATAAAATACACAGGGTGGCTGTAAGAATTAATGAGACAAACCACATAAAATGCTGAGAAAAATGTCTTGACACACAGAAAGCTATTGTTACTAATACAAATACTACTAGAAATAGCAACTCAAGGGACTAGAGGTTTGGTGTTGTTGGTAGGGCTTTTGAATAAACCAAACATGTCTCCACATGTTACCTTGTCCCATCTACAGTAGCCCTGTAAACTACAGGAATTCTTTACATTCTCAAAGGGAAAAACAATATCCAACTCCAGACTAGGGGTCAAAAGACCTGGAGTTCTTCAAGTCCTCACTCTGCCAAAAACTAGTTGTAAGATCTTAGAGAAGTTATAACCCCTGTAAGCTTCAATTTCTACTACTTTTCAGAGTTTAGCTTTAATGGGCTAATATATGTAAAACTTTAGCCTGGGTGACTCTGAACTTCAATCCTACCTCCATGCAATCCAGTTAAGTATATGCAAAGATGTGACCAGAATTAGGCAAGCAAACCTCTGCAGAAAAAAAGAAAAATTATTTGTTCTGAAAATTCTAAACCCCAAAAATAGTCTTTGGGTTGTTAGGAAAGAAATTTTATCTTCTGTAGCCAGCCCCAAAAACAGTTTTTTCTTTCTTCCTACTTACTCATTATGAAATCAAAACCAGTGTCACAAAGAAATGTTCTCCCTCTAAAAGCAATAAGTGAAACTCCTCTTCCATGTCATCCCAGCCATTTTAAATGGCTTCTTGTTGCTTTGGCTGGTGTAGCTCAGTGGATTGAGCGCAGGCCTATGAACCAGAGAACTGCGGTTCGATTCCCAATCAGGGCACATGCCTGGGTTGCAGGCCAGTTCCCAGCAGGGGATGCACGAGAGGCAACCATACATTGACACTTCTCTTCCTCTCTCCTTCCCTTCCCCTCTAAAGATAAATAAAATAAAATCTTTAAAAATTTTTTTTAAATAAATGGCTTCTTGTTAAAGCACACTGAGCCCCCTCCTATTGAAGAATACTGACCAATAAAATGTAGCACCTGTAACACTACTGAACTGTATTACAAACATTCAAGCCAAGAAAGGTAGGTCTTCTAGATACCTAAAAGGTATTAATTTGCCATAACTGGTATTTACCCCAAAATTCAAAGCAATTATTTCACTTGTTCATCTATGCAGAGAAAATTGCCACTTTATTTTTTAAATAAAAGATCTTTTGTCAATAGTTTTTCCATGGCTTCTTATCACAAGAAGTGTTTATTACCAGAGGTCCAAAGCCTAGGTAACACCCCTACCAGCATCACCTGATGTTCCACCATTAGAAGCTCAGACAATTCTAGTATTTCTCCCTTGGCTGGGAAGTCTCACTCCTGCACTAAAGCCTAAAAACCTGGCATGATCTGCAACAAGGCAAAAGAGAACTCGGTTCACTTCACAATCTCATCTCAATTGAGCACTTCCAGAGTTACTAAACCAATATTCCAAAAAAGGCTCTGTTTAGGTGTTAGCGATTTCTGTACTTCCCTGTGGATCTTTTATGCCAGGCCCTCCTTTTCCCCTTCTCCCAGTCAACGAAAAGATTGACTGAAGGATTTTTCACTCTTACAAAGATCTCACTGTGCCCACCATGAATCTCTGATGAATTAGGAAGTCTGGCAAAGAATGATATAGTCTATCTGATTGGAGTTTCAAAGAAAAGGAAGAAAATAAATACATAAAAGTTTTTAAAATACTCCTGCTAAGAAGAGGTTGACCTGGCCCAAAGTTACTTGTCAGGATTTAAAATTTTATTGTGACTTTAAAAGGGAAGGGAAAAAAAAAACACCTCCACCGTCTTAACCTTAAATTCAGAAACCAGATGGAACATTTTTCTTCCTCTCTTTTGCCCTCCCAAGTATTCTGGGTACCCCCCAAATGCTAACATACTAAAATGGCTAAATACTGGACTGGCTTTGAAGCAACGGAAGGGTGTGGCTCTCAACTAGTGGGGGAGACCAGGACTGAAAGGTTACGTGAAGAAACAAAACCTGCTTCTCTCTAGAGCATGTATGACACACACACAGGACTGGTCTAACAAGTCCTTCTGATCTCTCAGGCCAGGCCGTCTCCTTCTCCTCCCCCAGCACCCAGGGCCTTTCCAAGGCCCTCCACTGGGACAGATTATACAAAATTTTCTCTCAATCCTGAGAGTCTAAAACACACTAAATTACTTACCTGCATCCCTGCTGCAACCCTGCCAAAGGCGCCTCACATAGCCTTATAAGGAGAAAGCAAAGCTTTAGGAGAGGCCGAAAAGAAAACAAAGATAAGAGGGAGGGGCAAAAACAGAGGGAGGTGTCAGACTGGAGGAAGGGGAGAGACCAATTGCCTTTCCGCTTCCTACAAAAAGAAGAAAAAGAGAGGGAGCCAGGTACACAATGGACAATAAGTCTAATCAAAATAGAAAGGTATTTATCTAACTTTTGTACCATAAAAGAGAAATCCTAAAATTAACTAGGATACCTTACCCCTCTTTACCCTAGGGGAGAAAAAAATTTTCATGGGAAAAAACCTTAACTTTAGGATTTACTAGAGATTACCCAACTGAGCTCACATTCTTCTTTTTCTGCTGAGCCTCTCACCAACCCCCTTACTTTCTGTCAATGGCATTCCCACCATTTCTTTCCCACTGTTTGAAGATCACTTGGAAAAGTTGGAAGCATATAACTGAGTCATATTTACACAGTCCTGCTTCCTCAAACCTCTTTAAAAAGAGCAACAAGACATCCCTTCCAGTCCTGGCCAGGTAGCTCAATTGGTCAGAGCATCACCTCGATATACCAAGGTTGCAGGTTCAATCCCCATAGAACACATACAAGAAGCAACTGATGAATGCATAAGTGGAACAACAGAATCAAAGTTCCTATCCTCCTATCCTCTTCTTCTTCTCTAGAATAAATAAATTTTTTTAAAAAGACACCTCTTCCAACAGGTTTAGAATACAGCTCCCTTCTGGGACAAGCAACAAAGACAGAGAAGGTGTGAGTCTATGAGGAAATCAGAGCAAATGTGAAGGTCCTATTTTCATCTATAGGATAGAGAGCTAAAGGAAATGTTTCTCCCTATATAAAAGAAAATCTGACCATACAGGGGAAGAAAAGTTGTGAGTTGTTAATTTTCATCTCTCCCTATAAATTATCACATAATCTAAACAGCGTCTAAGTTAATATTGGCCCCTTTTTACTTTTTTTTTATTTGCCCCTTTCTAAACTATGTATCTGATGCATAGTTTAAAACTCGGGGTTGTCAAACTCATTTTCACTGGGGGCGACATCAGCCTCGCCATTGTCTTCAAAGGGCCGAATGTAATTTCAACTCCTTAACAGTTAAGGAGTAGTTACATTTATACAGTCCTAAAATTATTTTGGCCCTTTGAAGGCAAACCTCAAGGCTGATGTGGCCCCCAGTGAAAATGAGTTTGACATCCCTGAATTCTATCAGAAGCATTCAGTACCCTGCCCAAGGCCATATACTAGTTAAGTGTTGGAAAAGCATCTGTTGTACTCCAAGTCCATGTTCCTTCTACTGGACAGAATGAAAGGAGTATGAACTTTCTATGCTTCTTGTGGTTAAAAGTTATTCTAACACCAATCGAGTTGACCAAAGGTAAACTTGGGAGAGGAGGAGAGGGAGGTGAGAAAGGGTGAGGTAGAGGCAACTCACTAAACCTTTGGTCTTCCCTTCAAAAAAACAAGACCTTTTTCAATTCTGGGGAAGAAGAGCTTGCAATCTACAATAGATTTCGCACTTTATAAGAAACAAGAACAAAGGAGGGATGGTACGAGAGACAAAAGTAGTACTCATTTGTACAAAATCATTTAACTTTTCACTAGAAGAGCTATTCTAGAAATCTAGCTACGTGCCATGTTCTCTAATCACTCCCACCTCGAGAAAGAAAATCTAATCACAAATATCTCTACTCTCATATTTAATATGACATCTCACTAAACCAAACTCAGAGATCACAGTTGGGGTGGAAAACAGAAGGAACTAGAAGCAGGAAAGATTGTGCTAGCCAGCATCAGAACAGAGGGGAGGGATTGTTCTAGAGGTATGTTAGCAATCTGCCTCTAGGGCAGCTGTCCTTCCCAGAAATGAAAGCCTGGTTTGTGTGTGCGCGCTCAGGGGCTAGCCAGCTTGGCAAGAAGTTTAAGGACTCAGCCACCCAATCCACAAAGTGAGAAAAGATGCCCGTTTCACAGCTGGAATAGAGGGCAAGGCAAAGACAAAACAACGTGGTGGGAGGGGGAAGGGGAACAGAGAAGTGCTACAGGTGCTATTTCAGTCTAGACAAAGGAGTGGGGCAGAATCCCAGAAAAAACTACCAACCATTCATGTGCAAAGAGAGACTTGCCAATACCTCTAAATACTAAAATCAAAGAATGGGTAGTTTTTCTCCAGCTCTGGATGGAATAGAGTGCTAACTCAAAGGATGATACCTAAAATGTAGAGCCTCAGTAATGCCTTTCAGACCCAACAAGGTATCTGCAATATATAGTTTTTAAAAACATATAAATTAACATCTACCTCCTTCTAGAATTCCTTTTGTTGATTCCTAGAGGTCTATAAATAAGAGGAATACACACAAAATTCAGGGAGATCCCCAATGCTAAGAGAGTTACTTCATTTATATAACTCAGTGCTAAAATGCAAAATGCCATAGTCAGAATTCACACTCCCTAATCCCTCAGAGTAGCTAGATGCTCTGAGTCCCATTAGACACACAAAGGCTGCTCTCTTCTCAGTAGAGTCCTGCAGCAGAGCTGCTCTCCAGGGACAAAGAGATTTCACAGGAGAACCACAAAGACATCGCCCCTCTCCGTTTCCCCACTCCCAGCTTTCTCACTTCCTGTCACAGTAGCACCAGACCACAGTCTCCCAGAAACAAACAAATACAAAGTGCTGGATTCTGGGCTGCAGGCCAACCACATTCCAGGGCATCCTGTCTACCAATCACCAGCCAGAGCTCCCACTTTGCCCTGCTCAGTTCCTTATCATGTTCAGGGAAAACAACCCTCCTCCCTGCCCCAAGCCAACACTGCATAGGACAAAGCTCAAGCCTTTAAGAATCAGCAGAAAGATACTGTGTGTGGATCTAAGGGTTCGGAGGGAGTGAGGGGATTTTTCAGATTTCTACTTGCGTTTCTTCATTCTGGAGGCGCTGCATGGAGGATTTTAAAGCTACCACTGATAACACACTTAGGTCAGCTACATATAATGAATGCATCCCAAAGAAAGCTCCATCATGACAATCTGATCTCCAACCTGAATCAGTCAATGGAAT
This sequence comes from Carollia perspicillata, assembly GCA_004027735.1. Taxonomy (NCBI): domain Eukaryota; kingdom Metazoa; phylum Chordata; class Mammalia; order Chiroptera; family Phyllostomidae; genus Carollia; species Carollia perspicillata. Next base: position 12,862 of record PVKM010000639.1, read on the forward strand.
ATTCCCTCCTGGAGAACCACTTTAGGACACAGCCTCTGTCACATTCTCCATCACCCATTTCCACTGATTCCAAAGTCTTTCAAACATTTTTCCCCACAAGCATAAAGTTGGTTCCAAAGAGGCCCCACAGAGAGCAAACAAAGGCAGCAGACTCCACCCTACAAAGAGGCAGGATATAGGCACTAGCAGGTGTGGGGTGCAAAGTTCCCTACTCTGCTAGAGAATGAGAGGAGAGCCACTAGGAATTGCACAGTAGCTCTGGCAACAAAGAGGTCAAGATAACAACCTCAGCTTCTTTTGCTCACCACTCCCCCACAACGGTCAAAAGTTGTAGATTTGGAACCTCCTCAGAAAAGAAAGTCTCTCTTCCTAATAAGGGTTCTCAGCTGCTTCCAAGAATGGGATAAATGATACATTTTTCTATTGTCTTGTACAAGCCCAACGGACCTTAGCCCTAAAGCCAGAAGCAAAGATGCAAACAGAAGTTAAGCATTGTTAGCCAGGGATTCTTGAAATCCAAAGTAACACTGTTTGCCCAAAGGGCTCAATTTTCCTTGCATAAAGGTTCCGCATAGCAGAAGGCTCAGCACCAGAGAGTTCTCTGACCGGAGGGATATTTCAGTCAACTAACTAGTAATATGCTATTATCTTTTTTCCTCCCTTTCTTTCTCCTAGACTCCTTCCTCCTTCTTGGATCTACCAGATGTACTCCAAGCTAAACCCTGATTTAGATAGTACATGACACAAAAGGAGTTGAGCTAAAACAGCACAACTTAAAAGAAATTAGTCCACGTCTGTTATCTGACATAACTAGGTGGAAAGAGGCAGGGCTGGAATACACACAACAGTCAGCCATTCTAGGGCTAGACAGAAAATATTTAGCCACACTGTGCTTTAGAACCAAACTTCAACAGTAGGACCTAGCCACTGCAAACTTCATCACTGAAGCACACAAAAACAGTGTAAGATCTCTTACGTAGTATTGAATCAGACTAACTCCGTTTTTCTCTCAAGAACAACTGAAAAATTAGTTATAATTGTTAGTATTCTTATCAGAATCTCCCTCATTCATTGCCCAAGCCAAACAAATCAGTCAATTAAGTACTATGGTGGGAGGTGGATACAAAAACGAGACAAAAATAGTAGAGTCTAGTGGGAGAGCTTTCTGAAGTACTTAAAAAAGACAGATATAAAAGACACACCCCAGAAGACAAAGAACTGGACACACCTAAATCAATGCTACCACTCCAAAAGGGTGCTTGATAGATTCTTTGTCTCAAACAGAGAAGAAGAGGCATAAAAGGGAGTGCTGACTCAGAAATATAGTCACCCCAGGAGAGGAGGGAGGAGAGGAGACCAGTATAGCCAACTGATTACAATTCAGCGTGACTTCACCAGAGGTTCTGGTTCTAATTTTATCTCTAGGTGTTTGCAGACACATTTGGGAAACCCACCAAAGTACAATAATAATGAATACAGAAAAAGAAAGTCAATGGAGGAGCCCAAAGACTTAAGCTGAATACTCAATGGATGGAAAGGCATAATCTGTTTTGCTATCTAACTTCCCACATACCCCTTTCTCACCAAATCATACCCAAAGCTGAAAGAACTGAGGGAAGGGGAGGCAGAGAAATGAATGTGTTTGGGAAAGGTTTAGCTACATTCCAACTAGCCAACATCCCGCACAGATTTAAGGGTGCCTGAGAATCCAACCCCACTACATGATAGTTGCTGGGACTCGGCTAACACACATCCAATCCCTCTGCCACCCACCATCCCCCACCCGCCACACTCTGAAAAGAAGCGTAATTGAGATAGCTTGATGAAGGCACCAGCTGTTTCCACCACTCTCCCTCCCCCCAACTCCAGAGAACACAGTTCAAACTCACATCAAACACTTAATACAATTGACAGGCCAGTAGGAAGGAGAAGCCTGGACTAAAATAGCAGGAAGAGTGCCAACTGGCCCCACTTAGAAGGAATGCTTTCTTGGCTTAATTTAAAAATAAGAAACCTTTGTCATCCACACCCCTCTGCTCAATTATGTTCTCCTTTCCACAACCTACCCCTCAGCGTCAAAAGGATTTCAGTTTCTTCTCTACAACTCCTTGATCTATTTTCAAATGTCAGAAAATACAGGGGAGGTATAAGGTTGAGTGTAAAATAGTATCTGGTAGATTGGAAGGCTTCCTGGACTATAAGGGCAAGGAGATGGAAGCACACACAGCACCCTTCTCCACATTTCAAGTAAGGAAAGGGAGGGAGGGAACAGTATGTTTCCGCACTAGTAACCCGATTTCTCAAGGCATGGGTGGCCATTAAATGTATTAACATGATCAGCCCCTCCCCCACCTATATTCCTAGTCGACCAGAGTTAGCCAAGGAGGAAGGGAAGGAAGCCAGCACTTCCTTTTCAGACAGGAAGTAACATTAGCCCTTCCTGCTGAGTTTTAAACAAATCGTCCGGTTGAGTTTCAATGTTAACATCCTCTCCTGAATTTATTCCACAATTTCAAAAACGAGAGGGCAAGTCCTCCATAACATGCTAAGTACTAGCATAACCCCCAAATCAGGTGGTGATCTGAGATTACAAAACAATATGGGATACCATGATAGAAAACTTGAAATTAGCCATCTGTTCACCATGTCCACTACCATGAGCCAGTCTTCTCTACTTCTCACACTAATTAAATGACCATCCACCTGAGAAACTACACAGATATGTAACTTAACTCAAACATTCAGGTTTTATAGTCCTCAAATCTGAATGATCAGGCTTACCTGGAAAACTTTAAAAAAAAAAATAGTCTCCCAAATCTACTTCTCCATCCCCCATACATCAATCTCTGGAGAGAATGCCTAGAAATTCTTATTTTTAAAATGTTATCAAAGTGACCCTTATGTAAATGTTGGTAAGACTGTATTGGCCTATCTCTGACAACCCTCTGACCACACTCCTCTTGCAAAAAGGACACTGGTTCAATTCCTGGTCTGGGGACGTGCCTCGGTTTTGTGTTCAGTCCCTGGTCCAGGCACATACCGAGAGGCAACCGATCAATGCTTCTCTCTCACATTGATGTTTCTTTCTTCTTCCCTCCCCCTCTCTCTAAAAATAAATAAATTAAATCTTTTTTTTAAAAAGGCAGTAGTTATAAAATATATGATTTAGGTCTGCTTTACTGTTCACCAGACAGCTCACATCATTATTCAATCTGATGAAAGGTGCTTTGAAAGCATGGATTTAAATATAAGGATAGATGGAATGACACAATCCTAAATCCTTATATTCTAGACTCAGAACCTAGAAAGAATTGTCTCCCTTCCTTAGAATCCCAAGTTGCTACACTGGAGGATATCCTTATTTATACAGTGCAGATTGGACAACAGGATTATTTTTAAAACGACTCAGTTTAACTTTCCAGCAAGGAACAAAGAGCTGTCCCGTGTTTTCAAAGACTGGTCTGGTACTCCATCCCAAAAGAAGTGCCAAAGTCCTAAATCCCTAGATAACTCTAGCCCAGTTGGCAATATAATAGAAATAACCAAAATCTCTGAACCCAAGTGTTACCTCTGACGCTTACCCAAGCAAGTCACTTTAAATTCTGGTTTGAGTAAGAGCAAGAGTTGCAAACCATTTTCAGAAAAACCATAAAGAGAAACATTTCCACAAGGTAGCATGTAGTCACTAAAGATTTAGGAAAGAAGAATGGCATGGGAAGACACACCTTCAAGACAATTATCAACATCTATAAATGTTAAGGTAATAATACCCATCAAGCACTTATTTTATTTTTTTTAAGATTTTATATACTTATTTCTAGAGATGGGAAGGGAGGGAGAAAGAAAGGGAAAGAAACACCAATGTGTGGTTGTCTCGCACGCCCCCAACTGGGGACCTGGCCAGCAACCCAGGCATGTGCCCTGACTGGGAACTGAACCAGCAACCCTTTGATTCTGAAGCCAGCGCTCAATCCACTGAGCCACACCAGCCTTGGCTCAAGCAGTTATTTTAAAGCAACTTCAAAATGTGAGGGAATCTATGATTGCCTAGAATATTTCTTATGAAAGATGGTACCTGACCAAAGGAAAAGGAAATGGAAAGGCGGGGGAAGTTACATGACTGAAGTCATCTCCAAATATGATATTAAGTAACAGGATGACAACTAGATAGGTATAATTAAAAGGAAGAACAGAGGATAGATAACCAAGTCAAGTTCCAGGACTAACTTCAAATGAAAGAGAGACAGACAGACAGACAGACTCCTTCACTCCTTCACTAAGGGACAGACTAGCTAAACGAGAAATCCAGAGAGGGGAAAGTAAGAATGGATGATTCAAGACATAAGTACTCTGTTAATCAAATATCTTTACTTCTCCATATGGGGTTACCACAGAACATTACTAGTTGGTGCTTCTTCCTCAACCCTACCAAACTCAATGAAGCCAAGTAGTTCAGTATATGCACTAATAGCCCTTACTGCTTAAATATACACATGTAAAAGAAAGCAGATATACAGTTAGTTATCAGGAATGATTATCTCCCCCAGTGTGCAAGACAGAAATATGGATATGGTGACCTATAAAGTAGTCCCTGAAAGCCACTAAATCCCAATGATTAGAGCTTTGGGGAACCAGGAATTTTTGTCAAATAAGCAAAGAAAAAGCAGCAGATAAGTAAGGCAAACACAGTATTTGGTCAAAAGCAGATAAACCAAACCAACAAGTGTACTCAAAAGGAAACTGTACCAGGTCTAGATTGTTACTTCTCCTGTTCACAGAAGACTGACCATGTAGATAAGATGGAGAAATACATTTCTCTAGGGAAGAAAATTTTGATCTCACTTCCCAAATACATACAAACTTATTCTAAGTAATTGCCCTACTATTATTCTCCAAGACAAGGGTCATTAACCTATGCAAAATCTGCTACTCTGCAAATTATTTGCTGACTATATTCACATGAACTTCCGCAGTGAAACAAAGATGGAGGCTAGGTCAGGTGTTAACTCCTTACAAATACACTAAAATTGTTAATAGCTATTGCTTATGGGGTCTAAAGTGATGAGACAACTTTCTTTGTACTATATAGTACATGAGGAGGTCCTATATTATCCTCCCCTTCTCCCCAACACACATCCATTGGACCTCTCTGTAAAGGTCCACTCCCCACATCTCTCTTGTTCACTGGTAACCACCAGCCTCCGGGCCTTTGTATTTTCTATTCACATCTACATGACTCCACCCTAATTTCTTTGAGGTCTCTCTCAAATATACCTTTAAGTGAAACCTTCCCTGACCACTCTATTAAAAAAACTTCACTTCCCTCTTTGTACTTATTCACCACCCTATACATTCTGCTTCATTTTTTCTCAATAGTATTATCATATTCTAAAATATTATGTATTTATTGCTTATTTATTTATCTGTCTCTTTCAACTAGAATGTAAGCTCTATGAGGTCTATTTGGTATATACTGTTTATTTCCAGTGCATGGCATTCAGCAGACTCTCAAATTTCTTTTGAATGAATGAAAATGTTTTACTTTTTCAATGAAAACAAAAAGTTAAATTTTAGAAAAATAAATCAATTTTGCTTCATTTTTGTTTTATACTTTTTTTCCAATTGTTTTTCTTAGGCCCATCAATTAGGGTCTCCTGTAGCCTCACCTGCAGGTTTGGCTGACCTTCACGAGCGCAGACATTCAAACAGCCAACTCTGCACTCTGCCCTGATTTAACAAAGTAGTCCATGGAGAGAGAACAGCAGAAGGGTTATAGAACTCCCATTCAACAAAGAAACAGTGGAAAGAAATCAGATTGGCACCAGCTTCTCCTTTAAAATAGACTACTCTATTTTAAAAGTGTGCTGAATATACACCAGCTACTTTATTCCAATGAGATTTAGTTCACTTGCAATGAACTGTAGGTGCTTTGATAAAGGTATTGAAAAGTTGACCTACTTTCTACAACAATGTCCTATGTCCAAAACCATCAGAATATATTTTGGTTTCTTAAAATATATGCTCCCTAAAACAAAAATCTTTCTACTCCACAAACAGAACTTTCAATGTGCTGCTGTACTGCAATATAGAACAACATGGGAAACACACACAAAACTGATGTTTATTGTGGGAAAAGTAAATTTCACTTGTTCTACTGTTAAATGAACCAAAATGAGTAATTAATTAGCAAATTAATTAGCAAATTAATTAGCAGATCTCAACTTTCAGATGAGATCTGAAAATCAAAAAGATCAAAATCTGTACTAAGAGATCAATTTTCTTAGATCACAACAATTAATCCTAATTTAGATCTACTCGAAATAAACCAGAAGCAGTATCCCAACACTTGTACCTTTAGCACATGAGTACAATTTATTCTATAGTAAAAATCAGAAATTTTTCCATATTGTTAGTGAGGCAAAGCAACAGTCAAAAGACCAATGACCAAAAGGGAAAAAAAGATAGGGCAGGCAAAGGGAGACAACAGAGAACAGAAAAGCAAACAAAAACAGAAAACATAGGAAACTCAGTAGAGAGAATATGTTGGTTTTAAAATGTGGAGAGCTGGGTGAGGGAGTCATGACAGGAAGCTATGAAGTGCCAACAGAAATTAGTTTAAATACCATTCAAAACACTAATTTCATGAGTTACTTGGTATATAAGAAAGGGAAAAAAAAGGGAAACTGTAGGCTAGAAGAAACCTAGAAGTTTCCAAGCAAGGGTGCATCTAATACATCTGTATTTCCCACAGGTCATGTTTGGCTTTTCCATACATGAGAGCAGACCTCTTTCTTAGAAACACGCTCCTCACAGGAAGCATTGATGAACTCAAAATTTCTATACATCTCAGTTTTGCAAATGTCCGCAAACAAGGATTGAAACAGAGAAAGTTTCCTGAACATAAAAGAGGAAGGTTTATTTCAAGAAAGGGAACAGTGAAAGTCTGCCTTCATTTCTGTATAATTGTTTGCTGTACAACCACTCATAATGGAATGTTATCCTACAAAATCCTGGTTGGACAAGTGAGACTTCAAGGTAAAAAATCTGGTTCAAAATCGGGAGTAATAAACCTAAACTAAGCTTTTTCCATCAATTCTCTGCCAAAATTAAAGTTTACCCTGGGATGCTGGAGTTCTGTCTCTCATATATACAAAAAGATGAGAGAAACTTGGATTGCTTTTTCTTTCCTAAAGCATCCAAGCCTCTCAAGAAATTACTGTAAGATACTCAAGCTTTGCCACCTATTTCTCTTTCCCCACTTAGACCTCACTTTACTTTATTAAAAGTTATCCATCCATTCCCACAGCACCCTTTTTTGGGTAGCTACACCCACACAACTCCCCAAACTTACCTATTACTAAAGATACTTTTTTCCCCATTAAAAAAATAGTTAGCTTATCCATCCAGGAAGCCCATTTATTCTATCACACACTTGTCACAACAATCCTATGAGATGGTTAAAATTACTGTCCTCATTTTACAGACAAGGAGACTAAGGCCTAGAGAAATTAAACAATTTACCCAAGGTTACACAGCTAGTAAGTGGCAGAGCAAGATTTGAACACCGGCAGTCTGGCTCCAGCATCCATGAACTTAACCACTATGCTATGCTGCCTTGCCTCTCCACATTTATGGAACTCTCAGATTGGAAAGTTCCTGTTTGGTCAGCATATTGATCAAAAAATAAAGAATAAAGCATCTGTGGAAAATGTTAACAATTGGTGTCTATGTGAATAAAGGGTATATAGGAGTTACGTGCTTTTCTTGCAACTTTCCTGTAAGTTTGAAATTCTTTTCAAAATAAAAACTTAAAAGTTGCTTTTATCATTATATAGTGAGATATGTTTTGTGAAAGTAGTGACCAAATTACTTGTTGGCCAGCAACTTTAGAGAAAGAAAACTCAGGATCCTTAGTGTCCCCACTACATGCCTGATCTGAACTGCCCACACCATTGGAGTCAGACTGAAGCACTCACTGGAGAAGTGGCCCTAAAAATGGGGAACACTGCACCTGAACCGGAATTGTACATGTGGGCCGTGTTCTCAATAATTAATATTTTATAGTCAACAACATGCAATTTCAAGTTGAATTGGGGGGAAAATTACTTCCAAAAGTACATTATACAATGTGAATAAATACAGATCAATCAATACTCTTCTTTCTCCCCTTGTTAGTTCTAACCAGAACAGCTGTTCTTCTGTCCATACAATCTCCCTGCCAGGCTATGTCAATGTTCTCTACTGAAAACCTTGAAGGCAGCTGCATTTAGGCAGAGCAATCCCTATTTCAGCTCCTGATGGCATTTAACCCCTTTTGAGAGGGAAGAGAACATGAAATCACATACTGATTTTCTACGACTCATTCCTTTAGTCAAGTTTCTTATTATTGTTATTCTAAATTATCCATGAAAATGTGGGTTCTTAAACTCATAAAACTTCCCAATACACTTTGTGAACAAAATCTCCTGAAGGTGCATGGTGGAAGCAGTGACAAAAAATAATGATATCCGAACACACTTTTGTTCAAACACTGATGTTCAAACTATTATCCCAAGGTTTTTATGTTTTTATTAACAAGTATAAAAACCATTCATTACAGACATGGCTCAAAGCAATACTTCCCTGGTGCCACCCTAAAATGTTCTGGGTAACAAGTTCCTCTCCCCTAGTTCCTCTCCACTCAGTGGTTGAAGTTAACAGCTGCCTATGTTATGAAATGAACTGATGAGGACCCTTACTTTTTTATACTATTCTTTGAAATGCTTGCCCAGAAAATAAATAGGATTAAAGAAAAACTAAAATTTTAAATTTTCAATATTTCAAGAAACTTTTCTTAAAAATGCATCAAAATTTGCTTAAAGTGTCAAAGGTGGAAACTATAGACTACAATAAAAGTTTCAAAATTACATTGCAATTTTATTTAATCTAGGTGGTATTGCTTCCCATGGCAACTTCCTTTCAGCCTTCCCCAGAAAGGCCCCTCAATCATTCCATCAAGTGCCATATTTAAACAAGGCTTACTGAGCACCTCAGTATATACCAGACACTAAGATAGTTGTGAAGAAGAGAACACAGAAATAAGTAGTTCACAGTCTAGAGGGGAAGACAAAAATAAATAAACAATTTTAATACAGTGTGATAAACATTTGAACTACTTGTTATAACCCACTGCCCTGCAAATTGGCAGTATCATTTTAAACCACATGCCTGAAAATTCTCTGGAAGAAGTAATGTCACTGATAATCAAAAGCAAGGACTGACCCTCTGCAAGATGAAACACCCTTCCTTCTAGCAAGGGCTTATTTTAGTTCTGGCTCTTTTTTCTATTCTCTCTGGAAAATGGAAGTATATTAGTGATTAAGCCTGTAGACTTTGTGGAAAGTTTGCCCAGTGTTTAATTCTGGCCTTGGCCACTTATAGGCAGTGAGATTTTTCAACAAACCTCAGCTTCTCTGAAGCTCAAATTACTTAAAAAACAACAACAACAACAACAAAAAAAAAAACACTTGTGGGAAATTAAGTAGCACACCGAGGGGGTGAAAAAGAGGGAAAGGGGCTGGCATTAGTAACAGAACCATCAGGTACCAAAATAGAAAGCAATAAATTACACAGAGTTAATCATTGTGTTATTCATTTGAATAGTGATGTTTGCTTAATTTATTTGCATCCATCCATAGAGAACAACTACCTCATAAACCTAAGGGTGAATTTCAATTACTGGGAGCTCCTTCTTTTCAGATTTCCAACGTATCAATTTTTACACTAGCTGAAAGAACATGTTCTAGCCCCTCTTGACTCTCCATAATTGAAAACCCTAAGAAAAGCACTGGAACTCTAACCACCCACAAGAGACCCCCACCTGGAACACGGACCATACCTTAGTCATATAACAAAGAAAGCAACCGTATATCGGAGTCAAACAAGGAGAAAAAAATCTACACAACTTATACTTACTTGTCATTTTTTTATCCTAAAACCAAAATGAGGAGTAAAAAAAAATTCAGAGATTTACTTATATGCACCCCTTATATTTCCTTAACTAGAACTAGCAGAGGTGAGGTAAAAGACAGCCTTCCATTTGATCATCCGAATGGCTCTATAGTACATACCAGTCAAAACAATGCCTCAGTTCGTGGAAATAGTCCTGGACTAGGATGCTCGCTACAGCTACACAAAGCCCAGTGTTTAAATCTGGACCCAACTCACCACCATCCAGTCATCCAGAACCTATTTTCAAACTGCCTTTGTACTCCTTCAGATTCCCTCATCCCTCCCCCTAAAGGTTGAATGAAAAACCGACACTCTGGTAGCAACATGACCAACCCTTCAAAGATGCACCAAGAAACCTCCCTAGGATGGAGTCACGACAGAAAGAACACTTGAAAGAAAAATTGGAAAATATTAAATAAGAACTACCGCTCAATAGACTGTAGTACACATTGTCTTTTTTTCTTTTTAACTGCACTTGCTATAATTATGAGATCCAGACATTAAAAATCTTACTGCAGCCCTTGCACAGATTGTATTAAAAGGAGAAACAAAGTTGTTTCCTATGAAACCACAACCTCATAAGGATGAAATCATACTGCAAGACATACACTCTCAGTTCTAGAGAAGAAATACAAGGAAGTGTTCTAGTCTGAAAAGAATTGCGTGGGGGAAGCACAAAAGTCAGAGATAATAGACACATATCACTTTAAAGCTAATAAGCAGCTTACATATTAAGGCCCATCTTGTTACAAGTAGGGCAGCATCTAATCCAGCTATAATTTTCAGACCGATTCGCATTTTCAAAAGCAGAAGGAAGAGAACACCAGTTTTCTACTACTGATGAGTTGGCTATATAATTATCTAGAATCAGTATTTCTGCAAGAATGTATTTGCAAGAACAACCCAGATCTTAAGATTAAATGTAAGATAATGAAAGCACAGTCATGGGCCTTCAGCTCTTACAGATTTCTGATTTCACGGCAAACAAAAACCTCACCTCCAAAAAAGAACTTTCAGTTTGGTTTAAAATAAGAATTCCCCTTGTGCTTTCTCAAATGCATTCTGAACACTAAAGTTTGTATAAGTGTTTTCTCTTAGCCTAACCTTACTTAATCCATGGCCCTTTAAGACAGTACAAAACTGCAAATTTTTCCAGGTGTGTTGCCACTTTACTCAGGTGAACTAAATAGCATTAATTAGAACTTCCTTATCCCTTTCATAAACCAAACGTTATCATATCTACAGACTGAACATACCACAACTCCACAAATCTTTGCCATCAAAGGTAGTTTTAGAAGAAAAGATTACAATTCAGCTAACATGGACCCATCTGTTTTCTTTTATAAGGCAAAGCAGGGAGGCAACGTCTAGCAGGAGAATGAGGCTCCCACCCACCACACCTGGAAAGTAAAAGAGGGACCCACCCAGGAATAGCAGGGCTGAAAGCCATCTGGGCGGTTCAAACTCTCTGGGGGGAAAAAACACCACCGTTTAAGCTGCGAAGCTCCCTGCAACTTTCCACTTCCACAAATCTAATGATAAAAGGAGGGATAAAAGTTTCGAAACACATTAAGAACCATATGTATAACCAGCTTCCTACCCGGACAAATTCCTCTCCCAGCCCACACACAACATGCCAAAAAAAAAAAACCAACCTTTGGTTTGGGCTCTGAAAATACAAGTTTGTTAGTTTAATCCACAAAAAAGTACAAAATCAAAGAACACTTCAAAATGTAAATTTATGGAATTGCTCTTACCCCTCTAAATCTATTCATCTCCCTCTGTTAGAGAGATCTAGAAGTTTGTTTCTGGGTCTTGAATATTTTACCTTTTTTTAATACAATAAAATTCCCCGAAGTAAGTAGAAAGGAAAATTAGTAATTGCTTAAAAGTCACCCGTCAGCAGAGCAGTCTCTCTCATTTTTTAAATTCCCTCTGGTTACCATAAGACAAAAATTCGACTTGGCTTATCCTCCTTTACCCGTCTGAATACACACATTTTTTTAAAAGGCACACACCTCAAATGTGGACTTGTAAAAACCAGTCCTTTAAGAAAGAAACCCAAGGCTTCGTCAATGTGTTGAGAAAGACAAATCCAGCAAGGCAGTTGATTTTTTCGCCACCTCTTCCTCCTTTCAGGATCTTTCCTGGTCTTCTTTCTCTCTCTCCCTCTTTTTTTTCTCTCAGATCCAACACCTAAAATGGAAGTTGCACCCAGCCAAAGGCTAGGGAGCCTGGGTGGTGACAAACTGATCTGGCAGCCCTACCCCCTCGCTTTCCTAAGTGATGTCAGCCCCTGAGAACTTCCAATAGGAGCCAGGCATAAATCAGGGAGCTGATTTTATCCAATAGGAAACTTTATTATAGGAAATTAAAAAAAAAAAAAGGAGAGAGGAGGAGAGAGACAGGGGGAAGTTTTATATATATATTTATATTTAAAGTGAAGACGGTACAATCTCTGAGGAATTACTGCAGAGCTCCAGGGGGCCCAAAGGAACAGGGCTTTTTAGAATGACATGCCGAAAAGTCAGTTCTCTTGATGGTGGGGTTCTTGTTCCCTCTCCTTTCCTTTCCAGGTGGGGAAAGAGAAAAGAACTGATTTTATTTGTCTACTGCTATTTGGTGTGTTGCTTTCTACCCCAAAGCATTTTCCCAAAGAAAGATAAGAAGGGAGGAAAAGAGAAATCCTAAAAATAGGACTATTATGTGTTGATAGGGATGATAGAGGATGTCATTGTTTTGGTTTAACTGCATTCAAGCTAATTTAAAAAATTAATGCCTGTACTTAACAGTTCTTAGTGTCTATGCTTTCAATAAGAAGGAAGCTGAGTCCACTGGGCTGTTGAGGAATATCACTGTCCTTCCATTTGTCCCCAAATTAAAGTAATGTGGGTTTGAGGGGCAGAATAAATGGAATCCAATAAACAAGCAATATTTTAGGGGAGATAACAGCGTGTGTAAGGAAAAGTCTCACATCAAGAAAATTAGCTTTCCTTGTGAACTTCAAACTTAAGATGATCTAGTTCATATATTCTCTTTTTACACTTGTCCTAAAAAATAAAGATTATACAAGTATTCTTTTTATGAGTTAAGAGTTATCTTAATATGTTCTTAAGTTAGGCCATGAAAAACAGAGACTGGATTTTTTTTTTTACATGTTTGACAAAGACTAGTATTTCATGTTCATTCAGTGGTTACTAAACAAAGATGATATTGATGAGATGAAATTTTCCTTTTTCTATCTTACTGAAAAATCAGATCTATCCTGTAGACTGCTGCCAAATGATCATAAAGTTTTTATAATCTAGAATAGTGGTTAAGAGCACATGTTCTGCAGTCAGAGTGACAAGCTTTAAACCTTCTAAGTACATTCATTCACTCAAGTAAATATAGTACTTACTATGTAACCTTGGGCAAATTATATAAGCTCTGAGTGCCTCAGTTTCCTTAACTATAAACGGCATATCATAGCTATATCTCTCTCACAGGACTTTTGTGAGAATCAAAATACACATAAAGTTCTTAAAACAATGTATGGCATAGTATAAACTCACTAAGGTTGATTTGTTATTATTATCAGTATCTACCTGCCCAGAAACATTCATTGGCTCACCATTGCCCAATAATAGCAACCAATGATGGAGCATCTATCATATAAGAGTTACTTTGCACTCATTATCTATTAACTTCTAAAACGCCACCATAGAGATAATATTACCACCATTTTTTAAAAGATTTTATTTATTTATTTATTCTTTTAGAGAGAGGGGAAGAGAGGGAGAAAGAGAGGGAGAGAACTATCCCTGTGTGGTTGCCTCTCATGAGCCCCCTACTGGAGACCTGGCCCACAACCCAGGTATGTGCCCTGACTGGGAATCGAACTTGCAACCTTTTGGTTTGCAGGCCCACACTCAATCCACTGAGCTACACCAGCTAGGACTATTACCACCATTTTACAGAGGAGGAAATCAAGGCTCAACAAGGGCAAGAAATTTGCCTAAGCTCATCTGGCTAAGAAGTGAACCCCTCAACAGTCTGACTCCAAAGCCCGTGCTCTTTCCATCACCTTACACTTTAATCAGGAAAAAGGCCAAGTTCCTCATCTGCTTTCAAGGTACCACATTTATTCATTCAAAACATTAAAGTAACACTTAGTATTAACCCTAATCTGACCTTTCCTTATTATCTAAACTGGAATTCCAATTCCACTCCTCCTCGGCTGGAATGTGCACTTCTCATCAGGCTGATCTAATTATTATTTACCCCCTCATATTTGGTCTGTAGTCTCACAGACCCTCCTATTAAGTCTAAAGTGGCCAAAAAGACTGCCTCGTAAGTACTGGAAAACCAAGCAGGCATCCAGGCAGCAGGCAGAGCTCCAGGGGGCCCAAAGGAACAGGGCCTTTTAGAATGACATGCCGAAAAGTCGGTTCTCTTGATGGTGGGGTTCTTGTTCCCTCTCCTTTTTTTTCCAGGTGGGGAAAGAGAAAAGAACTGATTTTATTTGTCTACTGCTACTTGTTTGATGAGCTTTAAAGAAACTAGAGTGGGAAATGAATGCATTTAACAGAGAAATGAACAGCCTTAAACTCTTACTATCTAAGAATCATCTCCTATTAACTTATCATGTCTTCTGCCTCTATTTTCCATCTATTCCTGCTCCTCCAAAGGAAGTTCAAAAGTCAAAGATGATTGCCAAAGAAAAACAACACAAAAGTGTTTGCTGATTTCATTGGTTCATTGATCAGAGCCATATTTTAAATACTGAATGATTTTCTAGAGATAGACTGGCCTTGTTTCCCTCATACCACCACTAACAACCCTCATACCACCAACATACCACCACTAAAAACAAGTGTTTTGCCTTGTTTTTTCGTGTGAGTGTATGTGTGTTTCTGTCTCCCCCACCAGAAGTTCCATAAAGGCATGAACAGTGTCTTTCTAGTTTCAGTATATCCCAAGAGCTCAGCCTTATGTCTCATATTTAGCAACAGATGAGCGAGTGAATAAAGTCTCTTACTAATGGTGCAATCCTGAACAAGTAATTTAACATCAATGAATCTGTAGATTATATTCAAAATAAAATTATATACAAATAAAAAACATAACTCAATGGTGGAAAACTTGTTAAAATTTAAATTTATCTGAAAGAGTTACTTTCAGATAAAGTACCTCAAGGATTAATATGCACCAGGGAAAAACTGTTTACACTCAATTAATAGAAAATAAAAAGAGTAGTTCCACTTGGGTTATTGCGAGCACCTACTGTGAGCTAGTAAGTGTCAAGAATAATGAGACAGACACATTTCCTACTCTCAGAAAGCTTACATTCTAGCAGCGGGGGAGGGAAAAGATGAATAAATGTCAGATGGAGGACTATGCAGATTTAAAACAGACTAATGGAAATGACTTGTGGTCTGTTTTAGACTGGATATCAGGGACAAAGCCTCCTGGGAGGTGACATTCAAGCTGAAATCTGAATGGTAAGAAGCAGCCAACCATGAGCAGATATGAACAATGGTAACTACTAATTCCAAAGCTCTAAAGTGTGGGGCTGAAACACACTGGCTCCAGCAGAGCCTTTGCAAATGGGGAGGGAGGAATAGGCAGGAATCAGAATACAAAGGGTTCTATAGGTTAAAGAAAGGAGTTTTATTTTATTCTTAGGTAGGGGAAAGCCTGTGAGGGTTTTAGAGAGCAGAAAGATATGATCTCACATTTTGAAAAGATCAGGCTACTTAGGTGACAAATGTGAAACAAAAGTGAAAGCAAGGACATTAGTTTGAAGGTCAAGTGACGGTGATAGGCAGTTCACTACAGTGGTAGCAGTAAAAACGGAGAGAAGTCCATGGATTAAGGATATGTTTAGAGATAACAGTGTAGTTTTTCGTTTGTGTTTTTTTTCCTTCCTTTTTACTTTCTTTCTTTTGCTTTTTTTAATATGCATGAAATATTACATTCAACAGTCAATTTACAACTCTCAAAGTTTAACTTTCCCTCCCCACAACCATCGCCATTTACTTACACACAAAGACAAGATACTATTAAATGGTGAAAGATTCAGGAAGAACTAGGAAGTTACATTGCATTTTAGCCCTGACTGGTCTGGCTCAACTGGCTGGGGGTCAATGCGCAAAGTGAAAGGTTGCTGGCTTCATTCTCGGTCAAGGGCACATGCCTGGGTTGTGGGTTCAATCTCCGGTCAAGGTGATTAAAAAATAAAATAGACTAAAAGTATATATACCAAGAAGGAATTTTAAAAAATCAATCCAAAAAAGAAAAAAAACAACACTGGCTATCTATACATAGGAAAACAAAACATTTTTATCCCTTTTTACTCTCTGAAAGCTACACATTACCATCCAAAGTTTGTCATTTTTGAAGCCCTGGGTAGGATGGCCATTTAACATTCCCTTTAGAAATTCAATATAAGGTTTAATTAAAATAGTATTGGATTTAAAAAAAAACACACACATCAAGAAGTGAGTCCTCTCTACCCATCTAATAACAATATATTCATAAGTGGATAGGATATTTATGTTTTTGTTACAGAACTCCACAGAATCACCTATAACTGCACTGGTGCTCCACTGTGTAGTCCCTTCTTGATTCCACAGTAACAGATGCCATAAACAATACTTGTTCTATCTTCTGTCTTTTTTTTTTTTTGCTTGCTTTTTTGTGTATCTGCACACTGCAGACAATATCTATGATCTGTCTTTCTGTTAAGTTTTATGTCCTTTCATGAATTGCTACCTCTTCAAAATACAACAGTGACCGAGAATGTCTTCTGTTCTCATTCCTTTTTCCATCTTAAGAGCAGAGGTCTCAAACTATAGAAAATATTACCTGACTTGGAAATACTCGAAACTCCACCCACCCCCTCCCCAATTGCTTAGTCAACTACCTCAAATCCTTTTTGAAAAAGTATTAGATGCCAATAAAGACACATTTGAGTGCACCACACACTACTCACCCCTCCACGTCTCATCCCTTTGCAGGTTCCCCTTCCCTTAGGCGTCTTCCTTTCCTACCTTCTTTTGGCCTTAGCAGTGGCTGCTCCGTTTCCATTCATTACACTTTGTCATCAATGCCTTTGGATTCAGCTGCTTTCACCCAGTGCTGGACACCAGGTGACATCTAACCAAAGCCAGGAACTGGGGCCTAAAACCCACAGGGGAAAACCCACTGTCCAGACTGACAACATGGGTTAGCATTCTCTCTAAAGTGTTTATAATCTTGAGATCATCATTTAATTTTTCACATCATCCCTGAAAATAGCCATTTCCAGTCAGGGAGTGTGCTAAATAAACCATCTATGGAAGGACACTGGCGACCACTCCAGAAGGGATGTCCTGCAATCCTCTCTAGTCACCAGTTCTCCAAGATTTGGGACTGGAGTGGAATCTGGGAAAAACTTGAATTCAGAAACTAGCCCAATGGCCTTGTTCCTGAAAATCTCTGACCTTAGGAGATATCTCGATGAGAGATTGGGGAACAAGGTGTGAGGTGATCCCTCCAGGAGCTTTTTCCTCCATTAAGCCTAGCACGCCATTAGTAGTGCTGCCGCCATTTGCAGCCGGTTCAAAGAGAAGCCGGAAGTGTCCCTCAAGTGCCCTGAAGCCTGCCCGACTGGAGAGCCCTGACCCTGTTTTCGGAATGTTTTCATCCAAAGCTGAGGGAGAAGCCGGCCACCAAGAGAATGCCTCCTGCTACCTCTCGCCGACCTTCTTTCCTCAAATCTGAAATCCCTCGAGATTAGCCTCCCGCCCAAAGTGCTCCTCCTCCTGTGATTGGCTCTCCCAGAAGCCTTTGGCCAATGGGATGACATATCCCAGCAGATGTAATCCGAGAGCTGGGGAGGAGGGAGGACCTCGGACTCGCGACGTACAGTGCGCGAGGGCAGTGGAGCGAGCCGTGTGGCGCTACCTGCGTGGCTTCAAGTCCTCCCTGCCACCACCTTCCAGTGCATGGGGGTTTCGGGACCTACAGCGAAGAGAGGGCACCAGAGACAGAGTGGCTGCAAAGCCCTTGCGGCCGGAGCTGGCGGTGAGGGTGAACCCTGAATTCCGGCCTCCGGAATCCCCACGCTCCATTCCCAGAAACCTTCGCGCTAAGGAGTTTCTAGTTAAAGGAATTGGGCCAGGTCACTCAGAGTGTGCGGGGCCTTCCCTGAAGCTCTGCTTCTCTGTCATCTCCGATTCCCTTGGTTCTGCACAGGAACAGGAACCGGAACCTCAGGCGACTCACCTACGTGTGCTGCTTTCTTTGGTAACTCTCCTGTTGCCAGGCAGGAGGACATTGGGAGGAAGCAAGGTAGGCTGGATAGGAGGACCCAAGTACTGTGAAGTCGGCAGGCACAACTCCTACTGCAGAGCTAGTCCAGGTTGGGTCTGGGGGCGAGTTGAGAGCTGGTAGATTGGGAAGCTTTCCCAGGGCCTCAGTCTGGGCCCTTGCAACAAGCGGCCAACTTCCATCCCCATCTCTCTGGTTGGGATCGGAATTGAACCTATCCTTTTCTTTTTATTTATTGATTTTAGGGAAACATTTACTTGTAGTTCCACTTATTTATGCAATCATTGGTTGATTCTTTTTTTAACGTAATTTATTAGAGAGGGGAAGGGAGGGAGAATGAGAAAGGAGAAGGAGAGGGAAAGAAACATCAATATGTGGTTGCCTCTCACGCGCCCCCTACTGGGGACCTGGCCTGCAACCCAGGCATGTACCCTGGCTGGGCATTGAACCTTCGGTTCGCAGGCTGGCACTCCGTCCACTGAGCCACACCAGCTAGGGCTCATTGGTTGATTCTTGTATGTGCCCTGATAAACATACCTTATATTAATTTACCTTTTCATTCCTCTTTCCTAATAGTTTGACGTTAACTCTTCTGATCCTCAGTGCCACCTGACAGAAAACTGCATGCCAGGCAAGGAACATCAGCTGTGCAGTGAGTGTATTGGGTTCAGTGCAAAATGCTGGAAATGTAGTCAATTTAAAGTCAGACTATCCAGATTGTTTTGATTGGGGTAGAATGCTTAATTATCCTTGCTCCATTATTAGCCAGGTAATCAATGGAACTGACAAACCTAAAGGCCAGATTTCTTCGCCAATTTCTAGGTGGAGTCACGCTCGCTTTGGTCAAGAACATCTGAACAAAGGGTGACAGTGTCCTTATTTCTGTGTGGGACCTTCCCACCAACTCCAGCAGCTTCTTTTCTTTACTGTGCACCCTCTGCTGGCTAGCGTGATAGAGTCAGCTCAGAGAAAAGGTGTGTACACTTACTAGAGAATTTTATACTTCCTATTGTTTTTTAAGTGTTAAATTGAGGACTATACCCACAGAAGTATGGTACTCAGGAAGAATAAGGGTAGTCATCACTATAGGAAATGAGTCTCAGCAATAAAGTGAATGAGGAAAGTTCAAGGATAATAACTACCATTTGGGGGATGATAGTTGTTATGTGCCAGGCACTCACAGGGCTAAGCAATTTTACCTGCATTGACTTAGTTAATCTTTAAAACAGCCCTAAGAGGTAACTACTGTTATCATTCCCATTTCATAGATGAGAATGGTGAGACTCAGAGGTTACATCATTTACTTGAGATTCAAATCTAGACTTAAATCATGTAGTTCTCAATCTAGACTTACCATATGAAACAATTATGATAATCTTTCCTGAAATAACCTTAGTACAATTTCTGGGCTTATGGTTCCTTAACTCATGCTGTTATCTCTCACTTTCAAATTTCCCTGCCATTTCAAAGACAAAAAATAAAAAATAGGTATAACCATGGTTCTGAAGTATATTCTCTCTTACCCACAGGAATCTGATCTGTTAAAACCTAGGTTTGTTAATAGACCAACATGTGTTCTCCTGCCGGTCCTAAAATCATATACAGGAATTCCCGGTTCCTCCGGTTGGCTTTTCTGCAACTTTATCACCAGCAACGGAGTGGGATGTTCTGTGATGTTCTTCTGCAAGCAGAAGGTAAGAGACTACAGCAAGTCCTTGAATAACATCATTTTGTTCAACATTGTTTCATTATAACGTTAGTGAGGAAAAAAATTGATTCCCGGTTGAGGGCCACTGTCTGTGTGGATTTTTCCTTTCTCCCCATGTCCAGGAACTAGTTTCCTTCCACATCCCAAAGATGCACATGTTAGGTGAATTGGCATATCTGAATTGTCTCATCCTGAATGGGTATAGGGATGTGTTTGTGAGTGTACCCTTCAGTGGAAAGTTGGCCTGTCCAGAGCTGGTTCCTGCCTCTAGCCATGAACTGCCTTACAGGCTTTGGCCACTTACAGCTCTGAACTGGAATAAGCAGGTTGGAAAAGAATTACTTGCCTTATTAATATTAATCTTTCTTAAATGTATGGAGAGCTTACATTTATTTCACTGTTTAATATTGAAGGATTTTGGTGGTTCTTTATTTAGAAGTTTGGTGACATTTTTGTGACCAGAAATATACTGCAAGAACTTGCCTTGTTTATATCAATTAGCCTATGGTAAAACTGGTTTCTTTATAGTTATTTAGCTTAAAGCTGCAGTTTCTAAGAACCTATCAATGACACTGAGAACTTATTGTAGTGGGGACTCAGTTGAAAACTCACCACAGAATAAGGTAAAATGAGTTTAGGACCAGGAAGTGGAGGACAGAACCGTGGGAAAAAGTTACCATCACCTTTGAACTATTTGGTAAAGAGCTGTTTGTTTCTAGCAGTTATATTTGCAAGAGTGAAAATTAGACTATGCTCTTTTTCTCTTAAAAAATGAAACTAATTGTAAAGTTTACATAATTGTATACTATAGAATAGGTCTCATATACCAGCCTTGTGAGATGTTATATATATGCTGAATGAATTGAGGTCCAAAGAGTTAAGTGACTTGCCTGTTAATTCTCTAAGTAAGTGCAGAGTTGAGATTCATTCCTTAATTCAGAATAAACAAAAAGTATCAATTATCTGTTTTATGATAGTACAACGTACTGGCATGGGCATGCAGTATACATGAAAATAAAGTCCTTTCTAGTAAGAAAATCATGTAAGGGGAGACATTCAAATAACCAGTGTATTCAAGTAACTGAAGAATGATAAATAACATATTGGGGTAAGTATAGGCTGATATAGCAGCATCCTTTACAGACTTGAGAAGGTTGCGGGGTAGGGGTTAGGGAGATTTTCTTGGAAGAAGTAACCCCTTAGGGTGAGGTCTGAAGGACAGATAGAAGTAGAAGGAAGTGAGGAAAGATTTTCTCAGGCATAGAGAACAGAATATAGAGTTAAGGAGGTGACCAGAGATTTGTGAGTGGCTCATTATGGCTAGAGTACAGGCTACATGAGGTGTATGGACCAGAGATAGTGCTAGAAAAGTTAGCAGCAGCCACATAAGGTCTATAATGTTATGCAAAGGTGTAGGTGTTATCCTCAGAACATTAGTAATTGTATTTTATAGGTTTTAAGGTCATGGACAGATACCTACTTTTTAATCTGTTAATGACACAGTACACAAGAGGCAAAGTGTTTCACATCATAGATTTCCCTTCCAACTCCTTGGACTGTTCATTTCTTTGGCTAAAAGGAGAGACTAGATGGGAAAGCCAGACAGTGCTTGAGCAGCTGAAATAAGGTCGGGGCAGGAGCAATGCTAACATTATCCTCAGGGATGGGCACAGGGGACTATAAGTCACATGCTGATTTTCTAGAATCATTTGCTAGAAGAAGCACAAGAGCACCACTGGCTCGAGCCATCTCAGACCTCAGTCATCCCCACCACACAGGTATAGCAGTGCTTTATGGTAGTCACCCTTGGTATCTTGCTGGATGTAATAGTATAGGGACTTACTGAACTTTTCCTTGGATTCAGACCTGATTTTTAAACATGACAACTTCACTGGGGGAGATCATGATTCTAATCAAGACCTTGTTGTGTGTCCCCTTGCCCTTCCTGGAATCATACAGTTGGTCAACAAAATATAGGGGCTTGTTCAGATACCTACTTGTAGAAACAGGACTTGGGCTGCACAAGGATCACTGGATTATTTGTGGGCAAGGATAGGATGCTCTTTTTTAACCCACAAGAGGGGACATGGTGGCCTGAACTAATGCATTGCAAGTAGAGAGAAATTTCTGGCTTTTGAGCTGTTAAAGAGAATTTATATAATGAACTGAACCAAGAAGCAACATAGAGACAGATGCAGGCTGACATCCCAGCAGGAGGGAGAGAAGGTGGTTAGGGGGTGGAGGGATCGAGCAAAAAACAGAAAAGGACTCATTGACATAGACAATAGTATGGTGATTCTGGAGAGGGAGGTGGGTGGAAGTGAAAGTGTAAGGTGGGTAAATGGTAATGGAAAAAAATATATAAATAAGTTATATATCTATATATATTTACATGTATAAATATATATACATATATATACATATATACATATAAAGAATTTACAACCTTGTTGCTGTATACATATATATGTGTACAGCATATATATGTATATACAGCATACATATACATATAGACATATATAGAAAGAATTTACAACCTTGTTGCTGTTGAGCATAGGCTCTGTAGCCAGACCCCATGCTCAAATCTTTTTTTGCTGCTTACTAACCATGTAATTGTGGGCACACTTCTTAAATATGCCAAAATTTACCCGTATGTAATAACAGCTACTTCATAGGGGTCCAGTGAAGATTAAATGAATACTGGTAAAACTCTTAAAACAATACCTGGCACTTAATAAGGACTCAAAAAGTATTAGCTTTTTAAAAATTAGATTAGATGCAATAGGTAAAGGAGAGTCAACAGTAACTTCTAGTGTTCAGGTTTGAACTGGGTGAATGTGATACTATTTTGAAATGAACGGTGTTGGTGGGTGAGGAAGGATGGGTTCACTTTCTAGAAAAGGTTGCATTGGAGGTACTTGTGGGACATCCTTGTAGACATGCAGGCTATGGCATCTTCAGCATCTCAAGAAAGATATCTGGGCAGAGGTAGGACCTGGGCATCATCAGCAGGCTTTTCATATTTGAAGCCATGGGAGACTGAGACTGCCCAGGAAGTGCCCCTAAAGTAAGAAGGTGGTTCAGGACAGACCACTGCCCAGTAGGCAGTGGATAGGGCTCAGGAGAGAATTGAGCTCCGATTGTCCACATCCAAAGCTCATGGCCCTTCTATTAGATCATGAGCAGCCTCTATAAATTTTTTTACACTCATGTGAGTCACAAAAATTTATTCAGCGAGTATTTGATCCCCTACTGTATATCAACCACTGCGTTAACCTCAGTGAGCAAGACGGGCATGGATTCTGTCCTTACTTTTAGGACAATGATGGACCACTGTCCTTCACTTTTAGTGAAGATGGACAATACAGATAGCTAAGTGCTATGACAGCTACAGAATACCTCTCTGGGCCCAGGAACACCTGACCCAGACATGGGATACAACAGGGGAAGACTTTCTGAAAGAAGTGATGGCTAAACTACATTTTGGGTTAGCTAGGTAATAGCAGAAAGTTCCAGGAAAGCAAAAGGAACATATTTTTTCCTTCTTGAATTTCCATGGAGGGAAAATGAGAGAAGGGGCAGCACATTTGGGTTCTAATATCTGTGCTTAGCTCATGAACATACCAGTCTGTGTGAGGTAACCAAGTGTTTGGGTTTCCTTCCAGGTGAGGTAGTCCCAGCCCATTGCTGTATCCTGTCTGCCTGCAGCCCCTTCTTTAAAGAGCGCCTGGAGCGGGAGAGGCCAGCTCAGGGATGTAAGGTGATACTGGAGCTGGGTGGCATGAAGATCAGGACACTTAGGAAGCTGGTGGACTTCCTATATACCTCAGAGATGGAACTATCTCAAGAAGAAGCCCAGGATGTGCTTTCTGCTGCCCGTCAGCTCCATGTGTCTGAGCTAGAATCCCTTCAGCTAGAGGGTGGAAAGTTGGTGAAAGCCCCTCAAGGCCGAAGACTGAACCGGGAGTGTTTACAACCTCCAAGTGCTGCACCAATCTCTGCCAGGGTGGTGGCATCCAGCCACCGCCCTCAAACTCCACTGCTTGTTACACAGACACCATGTCCTTTTGGAGCAGTGACACTGAAGTTGTCAGGGAAGGATGAGGGGCCCCAGGACAAAAGCAACAGCCAGAATGCAGACAACTTGTCTGGCACTCTTCTACTCAAGAGGAAGGTCAGGGCCTGCCCAGCTCCACAAGAAGAAAACTCTTCACCATCAAGTCACAGTCAGGGGTCTAAAGAGAACAAGAGTGACACCGCCCTTGGTCCTACAGAGCTTTCCCCACCCAGCTTGGACCCTTCTGTGGATAAGCGACTATTGCCCAGAAAGATCAGGCTGAGCCGTTCAAAGCCATCACGTGATATCTGCACATCCAAGTCTTCCACAATTTTAAGCGGACCCAGCTCAGTGCCTGCAGCCCCTGGCCGACGTCTTTGGCGACAGAAGAGCATAAATAAAGAAGTGCCAGAGGACAAGCAGAAACCAGGGAGAGCTAGTCCTCTACATTGCACCCCAAGCCCATCTGGTCTTGGAAAGATGGGTGGGAGTAAGAAACAGAGTCCTGAAGTCAGGGCACCTAATTCAGACTCTGCAGAGGAAGGGCAGGTTGGAAGAGTGAAACTTAGGAAGATTGTCAATGGGACCTGCTGGGAGGTGGTGCAAGAGCCTCCCCTCAAAACCTCTCAAGTTAGCCCTCATGTCCCAGAAACTGGAGACTCAGGAGAGCCTCCAGGGGCTCAGCTATCCTTAGTTAACCAGCAGGAAATATCATCTACTAGATTAGACCTGGGTCAGGATTCCCCAGTGTGCTCTAGGCTAGAAGACATTCTGCTCTCTGCTAGCTGCTCCCCAGACCACCCAGTGGTGAAGTCTGAGTTTGGGTCCAGTCCAGAACTGGTAGGGAAGGAACCTGGGTTTGATATTGACTGCAGAGAGGCATATGCATTTGATACAGCCCTGCTGGGGCAGCCCTGTGAAGCTGAAGAGTACCGAATCACAAGTGTTGCTGCCACCAATGAGCTGGAGGAGATCCTGGACTTCATGCTATGTGGCTCAGATATTGAGCCACCTACAGGATCTCTGGAGAGTCCCAGGGCTGAGGGCTATAGGACTCCTAGTTACCACCTGACAGAAACAGGAAAGAACTGGATGGAAGGGGAAGAATGGTATTTCCCAGACATGGAACTCTGGCCCAGGGAGCTCACAGGATTGGAAAAGGAACCTGTTGGTGAGAACAAAGAACCAGTTGAACCCATTAGCCCCCTTGTCATACCCTCTAAGATTAGTGAAGGGGAGGTGCTTTCAATAGGAAGCTCTTGGAATCAAGGCCAAGAAACCACCAGCTCCCAGCCACTGGACAGTCAGAGAGACAGAATTCTCAGCATTGATGACTCCCTTGACCCTCCCCAAAGGTCCTATGGGGTCCTCTCACCTCCCTGTTCTAACTGGGTGGAGACTGGACTGGAAGTGTCCCTAGCAATGGAAGAAGTGTTGTACCCTGCTCCAGAACCAGGCAAGGAGGTACTTAGCAACTGTGAACCAATGGACCCACTTTCTGCAGGCTCTGAAGAGGAAGAGATTGATGTGGTAGACTGGACATCAGAGGGGAGGCTGGTACCCATCGGTATTCCCTCCGTGTGGCCTGACCCTTCCTCAGAGTCAGAAACAGAGGTAGACATACTAACCTAGTAGAATGGGGAAGGCAGCTTAGGGGCACTGGGTGCATGGGAAATGTTGGTTAGCAAAAGAGCCACTGGCATAGAGGCTAGGACGTGTCCCATGTCCTGTCCTCTTGGCACAAGAGGCAGGGATACCCCTTGTTCTATAGGTCCTGCATTCCCCTTCACCCCCTGCCTGTTTTGGGGAGTTAGGCAGAACTCAAGTAGTACCATGGGTAGGAAATTATGAACTCAAACCATCTTGGTTACTTATAATTTACTTCTCAGTGACAAGTGGAACAATAAACTGTGTGGTCTCCAACTCTAGTAGGTAACAGCCAAGGCCAGGACTCCCAGGTTATGAGGCACCACTGATCCAGGAAAAATTAAGTATACCCTCTGCAGTAATTCTATGTCAGAGAAAATGTTCCAAAAGGTGTGAAGCAGTCCTGGGGTGGAACATGAAATAGGTGGGAGTGACGGGACATTTTCCAGCACCTTATGAGTGGAGCTTATTCCGAGTTTGAGAAGTCTTAGCCAAAATCCCTGCTGGGGCCAGGAAGAAGTACTTCCATCATCACTTCCACAAAGTGAACTGAAATAGATAGTTGCTTTAAAAAATAGTAAGTTATGTACTTTTCCCCAAAAATGTTTTTCACAAATACTTCATATGCTTTACCAGACACTGTAGGAATTCCAGGTTAAGTGGTGACTTTAGGCTACAAAAAATACAAAGGGGACTGATCCCATAAGGCTGGCTTTTACCCTTCACCATAAAATTAGTTTCACTTTATTACTCAAGTACTTTATTTCAACTTTTATTAAACAAACCAAATCCAAGAACTTTTCATTGCCTTACTAGAGGGTTGCCTCACAACTGAGCCATCATTTCTGGAGGGTAAGAAACCATAGCTTCAGGCACATGACTGAAGTTTGGCCATGTCCCATCATAAATGCTCCAACATCACCAGAGACAGAAGACTGAAAATGAGAGAAAAAAAATGTTACAGGAGAGATCCAGGCAATCATACAGCCCAAGAAGATGAGCTCCCCCAGACTCAGCAGAGCTCAAGGACTGCATCCTCTTCCCACATCTCCCTGACCACATGCCAAAGCACTGTATTAAGCACTAGGGATAAAGACAAGGTCAAATCCAAGTGACTTAAGAGTTAAATAACTCTCAGTGTTGCCACATGGGTCTATTAACAAAGACGTAAGAGGGACAAAACAAGAGGGTAGGGGTAAGTATGTGTGAGATTACACAAAGATTTGGCCAATAAAAGGGGAAATCCCAACCCATACAAATAAACACGTGTCAGTGATTTTGTTTCATTTGTAAATGAAGGAACTGGTGAGCTTTACAATCACTCAAAGAATCAAAACACTTGCCCATCAGGGATGCGGAATTTTTTTTTTTTTTTTAACAAAACCGGTCCATACCCCCAGGGCAATAATTAATAATATCTTCAAAGGATATAAACTGCATTTCTAGACATCATTTACATTACCTTCAATTCTAAGACTTGGCTCAAAGACAATGAAAAATGAGATACTGAGTTAGCAAAGCGCATACCAGATAGAAAACACTAAAAAAATTTTCGCTGACTTCAGTTTTTCCTACAAATAGAAAGGGTTAAGAGGTATCCTCAATAGAGAAAATACTGAGAACAATTAGTTTTGAAGAAAATGTAGCTCCTGGGTGAAAATACGTAGTAACAGTAAGGGTTCCTTTGCAAATAGCCACATCAAGATCAACCCAATCCCTCCCTAGCCCCTCGCCATTTCAAACCTCAGCATGAGGATTTCTACCCAAACCTCTCTACGGAAGGTACTTCTTCAACTTCTCCACCACCTCTTGTGGCTCAGGGAACTTTAGTTTGCGTGGGGGCCCCTTCTTAATCCCAGTCCAGAGCTCTGCACCTGGGGAAAGACCCAATAAAGCGAAGTTACTACCTCTCTCCACTACCGGCCCTTCCCTCCTCAGACCTTGCCCTCTCCTTCCAGATCCGGGCCACCACTCACGGCTGCCGTCTGGGCGCAGCAGCGTCACCTCGAAGCTGCCCCTCCGGGGCTTGGCAGGGTTCACCTTCACTGGAAGCTCCGGGGCCTCCAGACGCAGCGCCTGGCTCAGGGCCGCGGCGTTGCGCCCATACACGCGTCAACTCATGCTATGGAGAAACGGGCTAGAGTCAGAGACCAGAGCCCAGGGTGTAGGACGCCCTTGTTCCCTTCCCCGAGACTCTCCGGGCCCCTCACCAATGCTCGATAACTACGGTCGCTTCCTCTACTTCCTTCTGGTCGCCAGCCAACTTCTCCTGTTTCTCAGCTGCCGCGACCACTGCCGCCTCTGCCTTTCGCTTCCTCCCGCGAGAAGCCATGGCACCTGGAGCCTAGCCCGCAACCGAGTGGAACCGGAGCGAAAAGGGTGGGGATGCGGCCACTGGGCAGCCTTGGAGCAGTCAGTAGACGGCCCTATTCCGAGCTCCAAACCCCAGGCCGAAAACTCCGCTACCAGAACACTCTCCGGAGCAACGGAAAGCGTGGCGTGAGCGCACACGTGGCCGGTAGGCGGGACCTCTGGGCACAGCCTCTCTGCAGACAGTATGGGGGATAAATACGGCGAGCCAGACCTAACTAGTGGCTCAGTGGTCCGATACAGCTGGGGCGGAGTCTAGGTAGCTCCGAAGACAAACCTGACCTCAGGTTTTTCTGTAACCGCGAGATTGGCTAAGTAGCCTGCATCAGCAACTCTATCCCCAGCCACGAACAACTCCTCCTTGGGACCTGCGGCCCAATCCCGGACCAGGTAGTCTTACAAGATGTGGTCACCACTCCGGATTTACGGAAACCAGTTTTCCCCAGCTCTCTCTAGTCCTGGGTATCAATGATTGGCATTTGGTGATACTAACGAGAATGGCCTTTAAAGTTAATTAGAAGCTAGGCAATTCCTTTGCAGTTGCATTACTTTTTAATACTTGAGGAACACGAGACTGCGCAAATCAAAAGGAAACCCCAGTCTTTTTATTATGGAAAACCATGTACTCCGGTGGGAGAGTAGGTGGGAGGGTAAGTGAAACCCCAATCCTGCCCATGGGCTTTCTCCTCCAGAACCCACCACACAAAGGTCCCAAACTTCTATTCCACTCCCTCCCAACCTCCATTAAAAATAGATTATCAAATACTATGTTCAGCGAGAAAGCTCTGTAGTTAAGGGCTTGTCCAGTGATAAAGTTAGGTTTATAATCTTTAATGAAGGCCACAGACCAATCCAGAAGGGCCTAAAGCAGCAAGGGTCCTTGAGGGAAAATTTTAGTGCACTCTGTACCCTGGCATCTTATGTTAGGGATCAATCTACTGTAAGAAGTCTGTGTAGGTCCACTAAGGAATATAGAAACCAGAGCATGGTGGAGATGTGTGAGTGGTGGGCAGCACTTGACAGTGACCCAGGCTTGGAAGGAAAGCATTTCCCCTCCATTATGAGACCTCTCCCTTCCTCCACCAAAGTAGTTGGTGAAAAGAGTGGTCTTCCTGGAGCGTGCCTGTCAATTCCCTGAATGCTTCTTGAAAATCAGAAGCAGCACCGGGCCCCACCCAGCACAGCCAAACAGGGAAAACATAAATAAAAGGTGAGACCTCAAGCAAGGCTGTGGTTACAGAAGGGGCAGGGCTTCAAAGGTGCCTGGGATTGACCACAGAGGAAGTACTAACAAGGCAGGGAACCTATTTGTCCTTCTTGCTTTCCCCATCTGGCACTGCCACGGGGTTTGGGGTCACAGGCTGCTCCTCAGGAATATTATCTCCAGCCTTCCATTGCTTCTTGGCCCGTTGATACAATTCATTCAAGCTGAATTCACGGATCACGTTCTCCTGCACAAAAGAGATGCACACATCAGGGATGGAAGGGAGAGTTCACAGCCTGGGAAGTAAGACATATTTAGGCACAGCCTAGGAAAAGAGAAAGCAAAGGACCTAAATCTGCTCTAATCTAAATCTCTTCTATGGGTACCTGAAAAGTCAACTAATATTTAAGCACCCACTATGCGCCCATCACCCTGCCAAGAATTATAGCTTCACTGTTGAATGGAATCTGAAAAACAACGCTGTTGGCCAAGTGTTACCATCTCCCATTTACAAAAAGGAACCTGGAGCCTACAGACTAGGGCCTTTAAAACTTTATCTTAACTCGTAATTCCCCAGTACTAGGAGGTCTGGTACACAGTAGAAGCATAATATAAATTTGCTGAGTGACCTTGCTGGTATAGCACAGTGGATTGAGCACGGGCCTGCAAACCAAGGTGTCGCTAGTTTGATTCCCAGTCAGGGCACATGCCTGGGTTGCAGGCCAGGTCCCCAGAAAAGGGCGTGAGACAGGCAACCACACATTGATGTTTCACTCCCCCTCTTTCACTCGCCCTTCCCCTCTCTCTAAAAATAATAAATATTTCAAAAAATTTGCTGAATGAATTCATAAATGAGATCCAATGAAGTGTCCACACTCTCAAAGCTTGTGGCAAGTGGCAGAACTAGGAACTGAACCCCGGTTGAGCTCCAAAGCCCACCCTACTGTTTCATACCCTTCTCCAAACCACTTGCCCATGCTTTTCTGTACCTCGGAGAAAGTCCAAGAGACAGCTCGTCCTTTCTTGTCAATCTGTGGCCGCCGCATGACCTCCCTGCCACCTTGGAACAGGATCAGGGTAGGAAGCTGCTTGGTGAGGGGGGATGTGCTCACTTTATACCTGCAGGGCCCAGAAAGTATTCTGTAAATGCATCTGTATACATCACTCAAAGAGATTCCGTTTAGACCATCTACCCAGGACCTTACATACCGTGTACTAACATCAGTGTAGCGTCCAACATCCACCTTCCCAAAATTTAGTCCTGTACAGTTGTACCTGAGAAGAATGTATTATTTAACGTAGTAAAAGAAGAGAGAATGCATCAATGGTAGTATAAGTACAGCTATTCAAGGGCATGCCTTTGGTTGCAATGTACAAATGCCAAGGCCAAAGAGAAGGTAAAGCCTCTCAATTTCTGTCATTCCACTGCTCTGCACTACTCACTTGAGGGAGAGATCAGCATAGATTGGAGCAAATGATTGGCAGTCATTAGACCAATTGGCAAAGAACTCCACAATCCAAGTGACCCTCTTGTCCCGTTCCAGCTCTTCCTGCAACACACGGGGAGGAAACAGTGAGCGAATCACACAGGCTCCTGGAAAGGTTCAGCCCTTCGAGTCTAATTCCTCTTCAAGGCTTCCCCTCTCCATCTCCCTTAGCTCCCATGATGAACCACAGTGCACTTGACTTCCATGCTGAAGCATGGCTGCTCCTCCTAGTGAGCAAGGAGCACAACTTCAAAATTGCCCATAAGGGACCCCCAAAACAGGCAGAAGGATGAGCACTCACATCAATGGTTTTATCGTTGAAGTACTTGATGTACTCAGGGCCCATGTACAGGGGAGGTTTGCATGTCATCAGGAACACTGAACACACAAAAAAAGATGTCAGAGGAAACATGTAAGGCCTTGAGCAAGGATTTACTTTGAAACCAATTCAGACTTTAAGCACCAAAAAATACACTTTGTGGTATTCCCCTTCTCTTAAAGTCCCTGTAAGATTCTTATCGTCTAAGCCACATACATAATTAGTTAGGAACAGATATGGAAAAAAAGCATGGAGAAACTGGTTTGGGATTTGGTTCCCACAACCAAGTCTTGTAGTCTCCTTACCTATGCAGAATGTAATGTAAAGCAGACCCATGCGAATATCCAGGCGGAAGAAAAGTATGGCATTGGCCACTTTACTAAACATGAAGATGTTGCCTATATGTTGCTCCACGGTGACTGAAACAGAGATGTCAAGGTCAGGCTAGGTTGCATGCTCTTATATCCCATTCTTTGTCCCTCTTCCTGGAGTACTTTCAAATGGGAAAGCGTCAAGAGGGATGAAAGTCCAAGATCGAATTCAGTACTGGCATGAAATGGACTAGTCAGTAAACAATGCCCCTCATAACGAATGGAAACACCTCTGTAGGGCTTTAGACCTACTTTTGGGAAACAGAAAAAAAACTAAACTTACTGGACCTGCGGTTCTTCATCATCACAATGGCACTGAGAAACATCAGGATCTCTACTTCTCTCTGCAACAGAATCAAAGTGGCAGGAATGTCATCAGCAGAGATAATATGGGTGGGTAAGGGAGCCACATACGGAAAAAAACCAATAGATATCCTGGAGTCGGCTAAGTTATAGTATGAAAAACACCAGTCAGAAGATCTAGGTCTACCCTGGCTGGTGTAACTCAATAGATTGAGCACTGGCCTGCAAACCAAAGGGTTGCTGATTCAATCCCAGTCAGGGCACATGCCTGGGTTGAGGGCCAGGTCCCCAGTAGGGGGCGCACAAGAGGCAACTACACATTGCTGTTTCTCTGTTTCTCTTTCCATTCCCCTCTTTCTAAAAATAAAGAAACAAAATCTAAAAAAAAAAAAGATCTAGGTTCAAGTTCTAATCCTGCCACAACCTAACTGGTGCCTTCCAGTGAATCAACTGCTGAGCTCTGTTTTCCTCCACTGAACATCTATTTTAAAATGCTATTGTGAAGATTAAATGGTAACGGATATAGAAGAGTTGTATAAGTATGTATAAAATTGTGATATATTACAAACAACTCAGTGTGACCCTGGGAAAACAGAACTTTTCCAGGGAGATTTTCTCAGTAATATTCCACTCATATAATACATGCTTATTTCATTTGTTTGGCTTTATTTACATTAAATCATTCCTCTTCACCCCATATACACTGACAATCCATGTGCCGCCTTTAACACAATTTCAGAGCTGAGGAAGGCATTAGCGTTCCAGAGCTCTCACAGGCCCTTGTCAGCATCCTTGGCTTATAGTTCTTTCCCACATTCTAGAATGTAGGCTCCACGTTAGCAAAGTTAGACAATAGACACGACAAAGAAACAAACAGGATAAGTTGAAAGAAAACTGCAATGACAAATAACAAGGACCATGTGAGAGAAAGCATGGGAGGAGGACATCGATAGACTGGACAGTCTAAGGCCTTCCATACCTTTGTTTATAATACAGAGGCTAAATCGTTGTCAGACAGAACCACTAAATTGTGATTTACAGCTAGGAGTCAGGAACCTAGGTTTTTTGCCTCAATTTCCAACAAAAAGAAACTTGCTGGATTTAGAAGTGGCCATGTAAAGTGGGGGATTAGGGAAAATAAGAGACCTCAATAAACCCATCATTAAACTGGAGTAGAGTATTGGTTGTTCACCCTCTTCATGGTGTGGCTGCCTAAGGAGCTGGGTCTCACTGCCACTGCCGAACCTCCGGTGATACCATCATAACACATACTGCTAGCCTAGGAAAAGATCGAAATTCAGAATTCAAAGTATGGTTTCTACTGAATGTGTATCACTTTCACACCATCCTAAAGTTGAAAAATCATAAGCCGAATCATCTTAAGTCAGGGATCATTTGCAGTTAAATTTTTTTTTAATCGGAGTAAAAAACATATAAAAAGCCATCCGCAATTTTACATATTATTAGATGAGAGTACTCAAAAAAACTATATAAAATTTCCCTGCATTTATTAAGTATGGCTACACTAGAGCTAATTAATAATGCTGTCTGGGAAAGCACAAAGAAGTATGCGAGAGTAAACAAGGACTGGAGGATAAAAGTAAGGGAGTGGGTTCTGGTAAAGGTTAGGGCTCACTCTGGGGACTGGAAAAAAGTCCAAAACTCAGGATAACCCTCCTTCCTCTGAACACAGATGCTTCTAGACAGCAGAGAGCACAGAGCAACTAATTTGTCTGAGTGGTCCTTCCACCCCTACTCAGAGGTATAGCACGAGGCTTGCAATAGATTGTTTTTAAAATTTTTATTTATTTTCAAAGAAAAGGGAAGGGAGGGAGAAAGAAAAGGAGAGCAATATCAGTTGGTCGCCGCTCGCACACACCTCCAACCAGGAACCTGGCCCACAACTCAGTTGTGTGCCCTGACTGGGAATCAAAACAGGTGACCTTCGGTTCACAAGCCGGTGCTCAAACCAGAGAGCCACAGGAGCCAGAGCGCGATAGATTACTTTACGATTGCATTTTTTACAATTCCTTTCCAATAAGCATAAGAATTTTATTTATTTTTACATTGACAGAATGCAGCACAGTTCCTAACATACAGAATGCACTCTGGAATGTTTAGTGAATTGAGAAATGGGTAATAAGAGTGTGTGAGTACTATGTATGGCCAAGAGCGTGGTTTCAAATCCCAGTTGTGACCTTGGACAAGTCTCCTAATCACGCCGAGATCAATTTCTTCACCAATAAGACGGGAATACTACTACTTGTCTTGTTTATCTCACTGGCTCCATGAGAGGCTTCACATTTGAGCAATACTGTTACAGGCTGTACCGACATGCGTCGTTTGAGCAGGGTCCCATCTTAATTAAACACGAAGATGTTTACATTCGATGACGGTCCAGGCCCTATACTCCAATAGTAAGTCTGACACAGATTCAGAACCTCCGGTGTTCTCAAAAAGGTGAACCTCGGGTCACTTGGATGCAACCGAGGGGGGAAAGGACGGTCAAGGTCGCAGGGTCCTAAGGTGGGGGTCGCTTACCCAGTCAAAGTCACATGGGTTGCCGTCTTCGCGTTGGGTGGGGAGAGTGTGACAGAGCGGGGGCAGCTTCCTCACAAGTAGGAAAGCAACCGAGAGCAGGGCTGAGAGAAGGTAGTAAGGTCGGGCCAGCCATCGTGAAAGGCGCGGCACCGAATACACCAGGGCAATCAAAGGTGCCAGGACCGCCATCTTCTTGGCCCGGCGGCTGCGCGGGCCGCTCTCCGACGTTGGTGGGTCTTCCCCTCCTCTTTCAGCATTGAGACTTCCATTGGGCCGAGTCTCGGATGCACCGCCTCAGAGCCCGGAAGTAGATCTCTGATTGGACCCTATGGTAGGGAGGACCTGGACAAGGATTATAATTTATTGGCCAATCTAGCTGTCACTTTTTCCACCTAAGTCATTTTATTGGGTGTGCGATAGAGGAGACAATAGGTGATTTAATAAGGCTAAATAGTACTTCCAGGACGAACTCATAGAGCGACGGAAGTAGTTGCCGGAACAAGGTAAGCGGCCCTGAAGTACCCAATGATAAGCGATTCGTGGAGGAAGAGGGCGGTACATGGGGAAAGGGTTGTCCAATGAAAACCATTAGCGCCAGACATCGGGACGGCGCCGGGGTAGAAAGAAAATGGAGAATTTCACTGCGCTGTTTGGAGCTCAGGCCGACCCACCACCACCCCCAACAGCACTTGGCTTTGGACCAGGAAAACCTCCACCACCGCCTCCCCCTCCTCCAGGCGGGGGACCCGGCACGGCTCCGGCCCCCACCGCGGCAACGGCCCCTCCTGGTGCAGACAAGTCAGCAGCTGGTTGTGGTCCCTTCTACCTAATGCGGGAACTGCCAGGTGAGTACTGGGCCTGGCCCAAGCTAGCCAATCAAATCGGAATGAGGGGGTGATGGGCGGAGGTGCAAAGTAACCAGGCAACCTGTGTCAGGACCCTGGAGCTCTAAGTCCAAAGGCCACTGTATAACAAGTTTGAGGAGGCAGAAATCAAGAGTTGTTTTGGACATGTTACGGCTCCACAATGTCCTCAGTTCATCCCAAGTCCAACTGCTATATCAAAAGTTGAGGGAAATAATAATGAATATTGATAGAGTACTTTGAAGTTCACAACTCAGTTATGTATGTAATAGAATTTAATACAGCCCCCTGAGGTAGGCATTGTTATCTGTATTTTATAGTTGAAAAAAAAATGAAGCCTATAGAGGTTGACTTTCCTTTGGTTAGTTAGTGGTTGATGGACCTTACCTATTCTGTTTGGATATATGTATATTGATCATTTGACAGATATTGAATATCTGTTCTGGGCAAATGCTGAGTGTGCACGAAGAAGTGGGGAGGACATATGGTAATCGAGATTAATAAGGCTAGTCCTTGCTATTAAGGAGCTTATATTACTTAGGGATGCAAATTATGTGATGTAAGGATAGTGATCATATTTCTTGGCCAATCTCATTACATTGTGGTCATACCTCACATACAACGGTTAAGAACTACATGATGGTTTTCAAAATGTTATCCAGAATGACAGAAAGAATAAGTTATCACTTGAGCTGGACCTTGATGAATTTACATTGGTGAAGAATGTTAGAAAGAATTTTCATATAATTAGGTCAGTTTCCCTAAAAGGGAACACTATGAGAGGTGATTTTTTCAAGAGATGATGAAGACCCTTTTGGATGCATCAGAAATTTTGCATAGGGACTGGTGGTTGAGCAGGCCCCAAAGCTAAGTTACAATAAAACCTGTGCCAGTCAAAGAAATTTGAGCCTTTTCCTGAAGGTAATAGGAAACCACTGAGATTTTTTTAAAGATTTTACTTATTTTTAGAGAGAGAGGGGAAGGGAGGGAGGGAGTGAAACATCAATGTGCAATTGGTTGCCTTTCACATGCCCCCTAGCTGGGCGCCTGGCCCATAACACAGGCATGCGCCCTGACCAGGAATCGAACCGGTGCCCTTTTATTTCGGTGTGCAGGCTGGCACTCAAGCCACTGAGCTACACCAGCCAGGCCCCACTGAGATTTTTGACCTGAGGAGTACTACTTCTAAAAATATCTAGAGAATGGGGAGTACCATGTATTGAAATAGAGAAACTGTGAGTGAGGTGGAAAAGTTTTGGGAGTTTATAAAAACATAGTATCTAGCCCTGGCTGAGTAGGCTATTTTGTTAGGGCATCATCCCAATATATATATACCAAGGTTGCCAGCTTCATCCCCGGTGAGAACATATACAAGAATCAACCAATGAATGCACACGTGGAACAACAAATTGATGTCTTGTGTGTGCGTGCTCTCTCTCAAAACCAGTTAAAAAAACATATTATGTGCAGGGAATTGACTAAGAGGAAATTGGAAATGCAAGATTAGTTTTCAAGAGAGGAATCAGCTGGGGAGAGTTATAATCATCTTCATAGAACTGATAGAAAGTTGGACCAACTCTCAAGAGCTCAGAAAAAGCAGACTGGCTTCTCACCTGAGCCTTGAGCGTAACCCCCTGGAAGGAAGAGAGCCGGCCAGGGTCAGGGGGCGGGAGGGGGGGGGGAGGAGATAAAATCAGGGTACTATAACAGCAGGCAGAGCAGAGCTGAGTTATGCGAGGTACTGTGGCACTGTGACTCCTGCCATTAACAGTAGACCACTCTTCTGAAATGTTTGACATGAAAAAACAAGGAAAAGAAGAGAGTAAAGCCTGGAGGTCTGGAGAAAAAAACATCTGGTTCATTTAGTGGTTATTGAGCATCGAGTGTATATAGTTTTGGGCACCAACAATACCGGAATGAACAAGACATTGTCTCTACCCTCAGGGTTCACAGTTCAGAACCTGTTTTCCCAAATGAATGATTATAAACAAGCTATTTGTGTCATTTGTACCTCTTGTGTTCATCATAACTCTAGATGAAAATTTGTAGGCTAGGTATTTCCCTCCTTGCCACTGGATCCGTATTAAATTACTTAAGTTCATCTTCTTTGGAAAGTCAGCCATGCAATATTTTACACCAATAATGCCTTGCATTTCTATAGTACTCTATACTCTGCAGTATGTTTTCATTTGTATCTTGAAAAAAATTCAGTGTACTTAAGATAGTTACTACCACATTCCATGTATAAGCAGCAGCTGAGGGATAGAAAACAGCTAGGATGAGAAGTGAAGAAAGAACTGTGTGATAAGTTGGGCAACTAAAATTCTCAGTATTATGAGGAGTAATAAAGATGGTGATAACAAAAGTTAGGTGGCAGTAGCTAGAAAAAGCTCCTGGCTCTTTTTTCGTGTAAAGGTGATCAGTAATTCTTGCTAGGGAAAAAAAAAACATGGAGAGCCATTGGGTCATATTTGGCCTTTAGCTTCGTTGTGGCTGAGCTGTTAGGTGTTATTATCCTGGTCATGACAGGGAATGTAATTTCTCACTACCTGTTTTATAAACAGCACTCAGAGCAGCGCTTACACTGGGTAAGTATCGTGGAAGTTAGTGTTCTGGTTAATCCAGGGAAGAGTGTCTCCTTTGCTGGGTTAGAGCAGTTTCCATCTCTGCTCTATTTGGATTTTTGCCTATTTTTTTTCTAATTCCTATTTTTAAATATTATATTTTTAGTATTTTGTTTACTTTTGCTATTATTTAATTTTTTTTTGTTTTGTAATTCTCTCTTAAGATTATTTAAATTAAAATACAGTTCTTCACTTTTCTCTCTGGAAAATTCTCTCCTCTGTTTCTTCTTATCCATGAAATGTGGCAATAATTATTTTAAGTACACTGAATTTTTTCAAGGTTTCAGTGAAAACATACTGAAAAGTATAAAGTGTTGTATAAATGTGAGGCATTATCAGTATAAATGTTGGGTGGCTGACTTTTTAAAATATTTTATTTGTCCTGGCTGGTGTTGCTTTAGTGGATTGAGTGCTGGCCTGTGAACCAAAAGGTTGCTGGTTCTATTTCTCAGTCTAGGGCACATGCCTGGGTTTCGGGCCAGGTCCCTAGTGGGGGGCATGCGAGAGGCAACAATATTTCTCTCCCTCTCTCCCTCCCTTCCCCTAGGTCTAAAAAATAAATAAATATCTTTAAAAAAATTATTTTCTTCCTGCATCCTCTAGGCAGCACCGAGCTGACAGGCAGTACCAACCTGATCACACACTACAACCTGGAACATGCCTACAATAAATTCTGTGGGAAGAAGGTGAAGGAGAAGCTGAGTAACTTCCTGCCTGACCTGCCAGGGATGATTGATCTGCCAGGTTCCCATGATAACAGCAGCCTCCGCTCCCTCATTGAGAAGCCCCCTATTCTTGGTGGCTCTTTCAATCCTATCACAGGGACCATGCTGGCTGGCTTTCGCCTCCACACTGGCCCGGTGAGTCCCCTCTTAGGGAGGAAGAAGGCATATGGGCAGTCCTGAAAGTCATGGAACTAGTTTTTCTGTCCAAGTCTGTTCCTTCCTAACTTACTGAGCCAAACAGACAGTGGCAGCAGGGGATTTCCTCCCTCCACTCACCTGGACCTTTCTTTGGTTCCTTCAGTTGCCAGAGCAGTGTCGTCTGATGCATATCCAGCCTCCCAAGAAAAAGAATAAGCACAAGCACAAACAGAGCCGTACCCAGGATCCTGTCCCCCCAGGTAAGAAGCGGTTCTGTTCAAAGCCAGAAAGCCTGTTCTGAATCTGGTTCGACCTTCCTCAGTTGAGAAAAAAGTTAGGTTCCTTACAGAGCCCTGGACTCCCAAATTGTCCTGAAAAAAGAAACTGATATACTGGGGTATCTGGGGCAAGTAGGACCTTTGGGACAGAGACCTTAGCAGTGCCCCTGTATTCTCTCTGGCCATTTAAACAAAAGCTGTTGCCTTTGACTAGGGTTTTTCCTATGCTCTGTAGAGTTCTATCTAGCAGGAGGGAATTTTGAGCTCTACCGTTGATAGGCACCTAATGTCTCCTACAGAAACACCATCTGATTCAGATCACAAGAAAAAGAAAAAGAAAAAAGAAGAGGACCCTGAACGGAAAAGGAAGAAGAAAGAGAAGAAGAAAAAGAAGGTAGGGGCCTATGGCTGCAGCACAGTGTTTCCCCCTGTTCTAGGTAGGTAGAGGCCTTGGCCACAGTTTGGACCCGAGATTGAAAACCCAGTGGTTTGTATTGTTTTACTATACAGCCCTGATCAAGGCCAAGGCTGTTTCCTAGTGGTTCTCTTATCCCTCCTTTGTCTTCCCCAGAACCGACACAGTCCAGACCACCCCGGTATGGGCAGTTCTCAGGCCAGCAGCAGCAGCAGCCTCCGCTAACAGGACCACTGGACTGCCAGGACGACTTTTCCTGCTGTACTGAACCTGTCAAAAGCTGCCTTCCTGGCTCTTGGACACTGCCTTAGGAGCATCCCCTGCGCTGGAACAGAAGCCAGTCCCACTGTGCTCAGTTTAGAGTAATGCACTGTGAGAGAAAAGGGCCATGCTTTTGTAAGGCTCAGCCCAGCTTTTGAATGGACATCACTTCCTCTCTGAGGAAGTTTTCTTTTCATCTTTTGTGCAGTGTGTCTGATTTAGGACCTTACCTGATGTTACGGTTTTCCTTTTTTTTAAAAAAAATTGCATTTATCAAACTGGCTAAAGTATGGCTGCCTGTTAACAGAGGTAAGTGCCTTTCTGTGAGAGTCAGGGTTTGAATGAAGGCATGCTAAGGTCTGGGAGGATTCATCCATAGGGAGGGAACCAACCAAAGTAAGATTGGGGAACACGGTCCAGAAGTTAGGTAGAGCTTATTAATATCTTTCCATAGCAGACACATAGTACCTCATCCATAATGCTGAGGACCAAACACCTGGATGATCTTCAGGCTCTATCTGAAGAGCTCATCCAGTTAGGGCTCAACTATATTCTAGGTTAATTTTGTTTTGAAACAGAATAGCCAACTGAAAAAGCACCCATGATCACCACTGTACAACAGGCTGATTCTTGGTCACGCCCATGATTTTTTTGAAGTGATTATCTGGCCAAAGGCAAATGCTTCTCGTCTTTTAAGACCTTCTGACCTGCCTCATTCCTTAGTTAAGATGAAGTATTTGGCATGTGAAAACATTTCTAAGCTTCTAAGACAGCAACAAACAGGCAAACTGAACTAAAAACATGTAAAATTAAGTCCCTTCGATCTTTACAACAGGCCAGGTAACTGAAGAAATCTGAGAAAAACCCAGTCTAATGTAATCTGACTTGAAACTAAGTTTGACAGAACAGTTATAATCCGTTGTTATAAGCCAAGGTTCCCAGATCAGTAGGTGATTTAGTTCCAATTTTAATCTAGAATTTCAGAGCCAGTGTTTATATACTTAAAGGGTTCTGGCTAGTTTTCTGAGGTTTACTGTCTAAGGATGCCTATTAAAATTAGGGCACAGCCTTTTGCTTTTGCAAACAGAAAATAGGAGATAACCAAATTGAACTGCCACCCATGTGTACAGAAGGCCTTTAACAGGCTTTCATACTTGGATCATCCACCGTCTCCCATTGGCTACATCCAAAATGGACCCATTTTCGAGAGGCAGTTCTGTATTAAGGAACAAGTCTGGCACATATCAGTTCTCTAAGCTTCAAAATGACAAGTTTGGTGGTTGCAAATTATTTTTTCAGGAATTTTTAAATGAAATCACCAAGGGGGAAAAAAACAAGACAAGACCTATTGCTTTAAGTGGTTATTTTCACTATTTTCCTGCCTACTGATGGGTCAGGACTGGAGAAGCTTATGAGGTTTTCTTTTAACTCCCCACCGGAGAGCATTCACCCTGCTTTAACCAGACAAAACAACACAAGGCGGGGGGAGCTGGTTAGATCAGGATTTGTTTTTATTCCTTGTTGGTTTAAAATGGCTAATCAGAATAAAAAATAAAAGGGCCTCTTACTTAGAGGCTGGGGTCTCCTCTATTCAGAGGTTAGAACCCAGGTGTCCCCTCTACCCAGCACCATATTGAGGTGGGCTGAGGGGTAACCCCCAAGGGACATCTGGAGGGGCCTAGGCCTGCCACTCCTTTTCTCTATCCCCAGTTTTTGGCATGTGATGAATATTGCTTTTTGGATTCTTCTCCTGGCCTTGGATTTAAAAATGTTAACTGTGTGAGATGGGGGAAGGGATTGAGGGGCTAGTTGAAGCCCACCGTAATCCCTCTATCCCAAGAAAAGGGGGTTATCCAGGTGTTTCTGAAGCTTGGCCCAGCTCTTCCTGACCTTCCCACCACCAAAAAAATCATGGGGCTGTGACCCCTTTCCTGGGGAAACTAAGTGCCAATGAGCCTAGAAAACTAATTCCTCTCCTTCCTCTGACCAAGACCTCAGACTTGCCTCTCCCCATTTTCTTTCCTGATCACTTAGCACCAACAACAGCGGTGCTATTTTCTTAATTGTAATGGACAAAAGAGGGAACCCTGGGGAAAAGGAAGACTTCTAGTCATGTCTCTTCTCTCTTCCTGCTGGTCTGAGAAATGGGAAGAGTTAAGACCCCCCTCCTTAAACATATCCCTCCCTCATCTTCCCATCCCAGGATAGATATATAATTTCTTTGTTATTTATAATATATATATATGTACACATACACCTGGTAACGCAGAAGAGGAAAAAAATAGAATCCGTAACAATAATAAAAAAAATTATTTCTGGTTTAAAAATGATCTGGTTCCCTCCAGGGCGAGCAATTGCACAAACGTCCACTGAGTCTGGTCCAGGGATTAAGGGAAGGTCTTAAAAGGTAAAGGGGGTTGCTACCCCAGTTTAGGGCCCCAACTCTCCAACTCCCCAACCCCATTGCATTTTATAAAACGCTCCTCATCCTCTTGGAATCAGTGGTTTAAAAAATGTCCATGCAGGGGAGAGGAGCCCCTTGAGGAAAGGAAGGTGGCCAACCAGGGGGCCCTTTGGTGTAGGCGCAGAGGTGTGGGAGAGGGGAAGTGCAGAAGGCTCACACTGAAATCTCGTAGGTGGTGCCACCTACTCCTGACACCTTCTTGACTCCTCCCCTTGTGGGGCTACTGAGAGGTGGCTGGCCTGGGCCAGGGGAGGCTGAGCCTATACTCTTGGGCTGCCCGTTGGATTTGCTGTACGCGGTCTTGAGCTGTACTTCATCTCTGGGAAGAAAGGAAGAGAGGTGTCAGGAAGGGGGACACAACACAGAAAAGATATGATAGTTTTAAAAATATATGTTTTTCTATATATACTTTTTTTTAGTGTGATATAATTTTTTAATTACATGGTTTGCACTTAGCACATATATACTTTCTTACCCAAACATCCTGTCTTACTGCCCTGCTAAAACAAGCCTGATTCCCTATCTCCTATTTACTCC
This sequence comes from Carollia perspicillata, assembly GCA_004027735.1. Taxonomy (NCBI): domain Eukaryota; kingdom Metazoa; phylum Chordata; class Mammalia; order Chiroptera; family Phyllostomidae; genus Carollia; species Carollia perspicillata. The sequence continues at coordinate 55,459 of PVKM010000639.1, forward strand.
TCTCCAACAGCAGCTATCTTGTATATTTCCTCTCAGAAAATTATTTTAGGAAGACAAGGTTGAGAAAAAAGTACTAAACTTTAGTCTCTTCAACAGGAATGAAGGGGCATGAAGGCAGCTGGCGTAAGAATGGAAATGAAGAGGTATCCACAGGCAGGATAACCCTGGTCCATTCACACTACAATGTACAAGGGCAGCCCTGATACATTCTGCAGGGCAGGATGCTGATTATAAGTCAGCTGAGGCCCAGGATGGACTAATACTTACTTGGGTGTCAGTAACGGCTGCAAGGCCACTTCCTCCATCTCAGAGACGCCAGGTGGGGCTTTTTGGCTGCTGTAAGACATAGATCGGCCCAGGTATGGGGCAGTCGGGCCTGGTTCAGGGGACCCTAGTCCCCGGCCTCTTAGCCCATCTGGCTTGCCAAAACGGGGGACAGCGGGGCGTCCCAGTGGAGTCTTGCCCAAGGGTGATCTCTTCGAATCATCTGAGGAAGAACTAGTACGAGGGGCATGGCCAGAGCCTGGTGTCGACTGAATGCCTGAGTCCCCCAAACCTGGTTCTTCCTCGCGGCCTGGGAGTGGGGGTGACTGGCGTAGCAGCTTCTCTCGTTCCTGGAGGGAGGCCACAATATGGCGCGACAGATTGTCGTACCGGACTGGTGAGGGCTCTCGGTGTGCTGGGCCGGTTGGCACCAAATGTGGGTGCCTCTCGGCTTCCCGTTGCTGGGCCAGCCGGGCTGACAGGAAGGGAGAGGTGTAGCCTAAAGGTGGGTCTGGCTCAGGCCCTGCCTGCACTGACTCGAAATCAGGGCTGTCTGAAGGAGTGAGCAGGCTGTCATAAGATAGGCTTCCATTGCGTGTCTGGTTGGCCAGGCTCTTGTAGGAGGTGGAGGTTGTGCCCTCTGAACGAATGGACTGCAACTGGCCCAGCTCAAAGCCTGTGCCCTGGGCCGACTTGAGGCTGGAGGAGCGTGAACCACTGGACAGTGGATCGAAGTGAAAACTTTTGCCAAAAGTGGGAGAACGAAAGCTCTCTGGCTCCAAGCTGGGCTCTGAGCGGTAGCTGGGATGGCGGCTGCTCTCTGCAATTGAGGTTGGCTCCTTCAAGCTGTCACCACGACTCAACTGGGGGAGAAAGTAAAGCAGACCCTTAGTGCTACTCCTCATGTGACAGACACTAGGCCCTAGAGCCCAAGGAGTCCATCAAAGACAGGACCTGTTACATGCCAGCAATGTTTAAACCATTTTACATGCATTATCTTGTTTGACCCCTAAAGCAAATCTATGAGTTGGAACAAATAATACCCCATTTTAAGATGCAAAATATGAGACAAGTAACTTGCCTGTGATGGGTTTTGAACTCAGGTATGACACTTAATCAGTGCTTTTATCCATTATGCTACATTGCCTCCTTTAATGAAATAACACTGTCAAGGAGATTCAATCCCACTAACGTCAACAATTAGTAAAATGCCTTTTTTCTTCCCTCTGCCTCTCCTTTCCCTTCTCCCAATCTTCTTTTTCCCAGAACAGTTGGCATACATACAACCCTACTTCTTAGAGAGTACTCAGTACCTTGGCGCTGGAAGAATGAGGCATGGCGGCTGATGTGCTGCTGCTACTGTAGCCTGGCCGATACTTGTACATGGTAGGTGTGGGGGGGCTGTCCTTGCCCAAGAGGCTGCTATCTGCAGGAAAAAGGCCCAGGGAGCACCACTTTACAAACTGTTCTCTTAACCTGACCAGAGTTCCTTCAAGTATAGGGAAGAACAAAGTAGGAATAGATAGATATACCTAAGTGTGTATCTATCTATAGATAGTCCTGGGGAAAGTCCTGGGAACATGATTTTGCTGAAATCAAGACTCAAGACTCCTATTAGCTCAGAACTCAGAGTGAAAAAATGCACCTAACAGGTCTAGGGTGCTGTCTGGTCTGTCTAGAGATGACGGTTCCTCCACAAATGTCCAATTCACTTGCAATAACTTAAGAAGCATCCCTTTTCTCCCAGCTGTCCAAAGTAGAAGCTCAAGCCCAGACTGGGTAGCTCAAGTGGTTAGAGTATTGTGCTAATACACCAAAGCTGCGGGTTCGATCCCGTCAGGGCACATACAAGAAGCAATAAATGGTCCTAGTTTGTGTGGCTCAGTAGATTGAGCACCAGCCTGTGAACTGAAAGGCTGATGGTTCAATGCCCAGTCAGGGCACATGACAGAGTTATAGACCAATTTTCAGGGTGGGAGCATGCAAGAGGTAACAGACCAATGTTTCTCTCACACATCGCTGTTTCTCTCCCTCTCTTTCTCTCTCCCTTAACCTCTCTGAAAATAAATAAATCAATCTTTAAAAAGAAGCAATCAAAGAATGCACAGATGGGTGGAATGAATCAATGTTTCTCTCTCCCTTAAAAAAAAAAAGTGGTTCAAGTGCTACCTGTTGGGTGTTCTCAGCCACAACACAAGCATTATCTCCTAGCCCTTGCCTGTCTCCTCTACAGTTCAGTCACCTTCTCACTCCTGCTGCCGCCCTTACCCTCATTAGTAGCCAGGTTGAGGTGTGTTCGTAGCCCCGTGTAACGGCTCAGGTCCGGCTTAGGAGGAGGTGGAGGTTCAGCATCTGCGGACTGGCTCTCTGTAATCTCCAAGCTTCCCTTAGACTGGGTGAAGGAGGAGGGCAAAGTAGATTTGGAGAACTGAGCATTACTTAGAGGGGTGTTAGAGAGTCAATTATCATACATTTCTATCTAAATTGGAACGGAAGACAGGGACAAGAGTTAGTTTGGGAATGGTACTGGACAAAGGAAAGTTTTCAACAAAGGTTTAATCCTGTCACTTATTTTTTCATTCTCACCACTACTTCTTAATCTCTAACCACCTGCAAGCTGCTATGTTAAGTACAATGAAGACATGGAAATGAATGGACTCAATTTCTAATGTCAGTGAACTTACAATCTAATGGAGAAAAGAAGGTATGTATTTAGATAATTTTAACACAAATCAGAAAGTGATAAATACTATAACAGATGTAAACTAAAAGCATGTTTCTATCTCTTTGCCATGAGTGAGAGTCTCTGAGTTACCTAGCTTTGCTCTCCTAATTCCTCACCTTACTTCTCCTCAGCTCTCCCTGGATGCCATTGTCCATGATCTTCACAGTTATCTGCCCATCTGACACTTCTGGTCGAAGGAAAGGAGGTCTGATTACAATGGTCTTCTCTTTCTTTGGTCTCCCCAAATACCTGAGTGTTAAGAGTGAAAGGGCTTTCATTCATTCATTCCAATGTATCTTCTCGTTGCCTACCCTGTATAAAACATTTTTTATTCAAGAAACAGTCTTACCGAGCCAGTGAAAAGATCAGCACTGAACTGATTTCTTTGACTCCATGAAGAACTAGGCCTCAGATACCTTGCTCAAGGCCCTCTGGAGTAAATCTCACCCTCAACTCTCAAAGGAGAGTAACCATAACACTTGACGAATATCAAATGAACTCACAGGGTCTAATAAAGGATGGCATGTCTTTCTCATGCAGGCATTTACCTTTCTAAAAGAACTCTTCCTAAAGCCAGCCTCCCACCAGACCTTCCCAATACCAGGAGGAGCCCAAAGCCAACAAAAGTTTTGACGAAGGGTAAACAGCAGACCAATGGGGTAGATGTTACCTGGGTGCTGGGGAACTGCAGAGTACACGGCTGACATTGTTACAGCAGCCATTAGTAAAGGGGTTCACACCTCCCCGGAATTTACCCGTAACCTAGAGGGAGGGAAAAAGGGCCAGATCAGTCAGATGATGGGACCCCAACTTCCAAAGACCAAAACACAAACCAATGACAAATTACTGTGTACCTACTATCTAGGAGATTAAAAAAAAAAAAAAAGTAAAACAATCCTGCCATCTAGCAGCTTATGCCTGTGATGGCTAAGGATGGCAACTCGAGTCTGTGTCTGTCAGTTCAAATCCTAGGTTTTCCTCACCATGAACATCAGTTTCCCCATGTAAAATGGGGATAAACAGATCTCTGAATATTGAAAACTCAGATAATACAGAAAAGAGCAAGCAAGGTTAGCTATTATTAAATGCATAAAAATAATTGTCTTTAAGCAGCATTAAAAGCTTCATAGGAGCTGGCCCAGGTCTTCTATTAAGTTCCTCTAAGCTCAGAGCCCAAACTGTCCAGTGTAAGCAGTCATTCTGTAAATGTTTGTTAACTAAGAGAGGGCCTCTGCTCTCATGCTTAACATGAGGAACTTGGCCACCTCCTCATAAAAAATATCCTCTGGGTATCCATTGGTGGAAGCACAGGCTACGCACTAATCAGAGGGCTAACAGACACATGCCCTCCTCAGCAGGGGTCTCCCATCACTTCTACTCGTACCTGTTCATTGGTTGTGCGTCCCCTAGCCACCAGCACCACGTGAAATCCCGTGAGGCCAGCTACAGGGATGAAGAATAAGCCAGCCACACACATCACTGCCATTCTGAAGCCCAACAGTCAAGGAGAACAGAGCAACATGATGTCACCTTCCCCAGCCAATACTGTAGCCATCTTCCCTTGAGCCTTACTACCACAGGATTCTAGCATCCCCATTCTTCCCCCTCCCAATCCCACAACCCACAAGCCTTGAAGGATACGTGACAGCTGTGCGGACCCCTGAGAGCTCCTCCATGTGATAGAGGACATAAAGGAGGCCAAAGCCAAACACACCCATAATGTGCGCTGTCAAGGAAAGAAGGAAGAGGAAGAAGTAACGGTAGTTCCGGCGACCAATACAGTTGTTCACCCAGGGGCAGTGATGATCAAATTCCTAAAGGCAAAAAGAGAAGACTGAGAGGCATCCTTGGATCACAGCACTAGATTACTTTTAGGTCAAGAAGACAAACAAATGGAAGAACTTAAGTGCTGTTTTTAGTAATCTGTGATAATGCTCATCGTTTAGCTGCAAAATTCAAAACCGGTTCATGCAGTTTATCTTGCTCTATTAATCTGTAAGGAAGATCTTCCAGAGGTTGATGATCAAAGGCCAAAGTTGCCTCTCAAAGTTTATCCTATGTGACCAAAGAAATCTGAAAGGGAAGAATGTTAGAGGCTTTGCAAAAACATCAAGATTCATAAGAAAAGAGGCTTGGAAGGAAAGATTGGCAGTCAAATGTTTACAGTGAAGTAAAAATTGATGGGAAATAAAGAGTCAAAAATAAAAGCCAGGGACGCAGAAGGAAAGGCAAGAGAAATATAACTAAAATCTGAACGCAACAGCATGATGTTGTAGACATGAGATAACGCAAAGCCAGGACAAATAACCAGAAAGATGAACCAAGGGAAGCAAGGCTAGAGCTATGCATCTTGATGCTGGGAAAGCCTACAGCCACTTGCGGCTCCTCCCCAACACAGTTTATGCTCTACCTCTTGTGTGTACATCTCCACTAACGCTCTTTGACAGAGCTGGAACACACAGCCAGGTAGTTAGCCAGAACTGAATGTCATGCACAGTATTCAATTCTTATTTTATATGAGTAGGAAGGATAACATAGGTTAAGCATCAAGTCTTACCCCACTCAGGGTTCTTACCTCCACACAATTGTCACAGACACTGCAGTGGGAACATCGAGGAGGACGGTAGAAACGGCAGGTGGCACACCATTTCATGCGCACCTGGATGCCCTTGATTTCCACTGTTTTGTAAAGGGGAGCTCGGAAGTCATCTTCCTTATCTTCATCCTCCTCAGCTGCAGGGAAGGAAGTCAATTAAAAAACCACCGTGCCAGAACTGTACTAAGCACTAGGGATAGAGTATGGCCTCTGCCTTCGAGAAATACAGACTAATGGGAGAGAGACTAGGAACTAGTAACTCTAATACTATGAGATCAACTATATATACAACACTATTGGAACACAGATGAGGAAGCAATTTATTCTGCACTGGGATAAGAGGTTTAAGAGACTATGACTCAGAAATGGTTGTGATATGGGTACACTGATATTCTTCGTTTTTACAGTACAAATATATTTTTAAAGAAATAAATTACATATTAAAGCACATATATATAATGAGTTTGTGAAACGGTTCAATATCTGCAAGAGCAAGACTAAACTATAATAATCCAAGAGAGGACCTAACATCAACTTTTTTCCCTGGGCACAAAGCCCTTGCCCCAAAGATCTTCCCCTATTCCACTCGTTTCCTGTGCATACATATTTGGCATTGTTTCTTGACTCAAGACAGCCTCTTTCAATTTTCAGCTATCAAAAACCCACCATCCCACTTAAAAACTTATAGGACATTATTTGCCTTCTCATCTACAGTGTACAATTTTTACTTTTTTATTAATCTAGAAAAAAATACATGTGCAAAGAAAAAAATTAAGTGACAGTGTGGGGGTTAAAAACTAGATTTTCCAGTTTAACTGAGTTGGGGGAATGCTTACAATGTAAGTGAAAAAAATGCATGGTAAAGAACTATAGAAACAAAAAGATCCCATCTTAAAAATAGAAGTAAAAATACACGTATCTATGTATTATATTGCAACGGTAAGTCTTCAAATGCTGAAGGAAATAGAAACAGTAGTTACCTATGGGCTGTGAAATTACAGGTGATTGCTGCCTTATTTGTGCTTTCTATATAACAAATATTCACTATAAAAGTAAAGATTTATTAAATCTTTACATTTTAAAAAAAGTTTTTCTTTTAAAAGAAAAAATTCAAGTGCTACTTAATATGAAATTTCTGATCTTTCCACACCATCATCTACCAGAGGAGCTCATTCTCTAAATTTAAAGTATTATATAGTTCTTTGATCATTCTTGTAACTGATTCATATAAACATCTTTCCTATCTTCCCTTCTAACTGGGCTATTTGAAAGCAAGGATCTTTTTTAAAAATCACCCCAAATGGCCATATTGCCTTCTTCCATAAAGAGCAGCAATTTTCAGCCTTTTTGATCTCATGGCACACATACACTAATTACTAAAATTCTGCAGCACACCAAAATATGTACTTTTTGCCAATCTGACAAAAATAAGTATAATTTTGACTCCTTCACATGGGATGGCTATTGTTATTAGCTATTATCATTTTTTCATTTGACAATCTATGGAAAAAGAGGTCAATGCCCCCAACTAAATAGTCAGGAACTGCATGTTTTAAAAATTATTGTGGCATGCTGATATAGCTGGGTAAATACTTGAAAGAACACTAAAGGCTCATTAAGATAGCCCTACTTGTCTCTAGGTACTCAAAGTTCCTTTCATTCGCCTGATCTTTGAAACAGAAGTCACAAATGAAGCACATTGACATGACGTGTTTTGAGCAAAATGAAATTCAGAAGTATCTCATCTCACCAAATACGCTATCCCAACGCCACTTGTTTCCCTCTTATAAGGTAACTCCACATTTGAAAGAAAAATTAGATGTCTTCAGTCATTTCTTTCCTTCTACCTCTTAGTCTACTAATGATGGTTCTTACTCTCACCTCCTGTCCCAGAAACAGCTTCTGTATGCAAAACCCTTCTGTGCATGCGAAAGCATCCCCTTCCTAACTCAATTATCCCCTTTCTTCTATTTCAGTGTCTCCTTCTTCTCTGGTTCCAGCTCCTCAGTCTATCAACATGCTAAAGTCTTCTGCAGCATAAAAATAAAAAACAAACAAACAAAAAAACCCTCCCTCTCTCATAACAATTTATCGTTTGCCTTCTTTGCTTCACTTCTTGAAAGAGTGATCTTAATATTCATTAACTCTTCTTCCTCATTTCCTATACACTGCCTTCCAAACCATTACAATTTTGGTAATTTAACTGTATCTCTCTCACGTATGTACATACATAAACACACTATTAAAAACTATTCTTGTTCAGATCACTAATTTCTTTGTTACCAAAAACAATGGGAAATTTTGAGTTTCAACATTATGAATCTATTTTCTGACACTGCTAACCATCAGCTACTTCATTAACTTTCCTTAGTTCCCACTTTGCCCAGTATGTCCTCCTACTAACCTTTCTTGTTCAATCCCTCTTCCGTGGCTCCTCCTCCTCCTCCTTGCTCCTTACTAAAATGTCAGTGCTGGTCAGGTCTGACCTTGGTCCTTTCCTAATCTCCTTCTACTTTGTCTAGACAACCTTACTCCTCTTACTTTAAATACCACATGGCTAAAGACTTGGAGACCTTAGTCTTGGAGTCTGACTACTCAATTGTGCACCAGGTAACTCTACCTACATGACCCATAAGTACCTCAAATTCAACATGTCTGAGATGCTGTCTTCCCTCCAAACCTATTCAATATTCCTATAGCTTGTATCTTGGTTTATAAAAATCAGTATCAAACTTATCTCCCAAGTTAGAAACCTTGGAACTACCCTGGACAATTTCTTTACCCTCTCACTCTCCGCCAGTAAGCAATTGGTCATGAAAAATTCTGTTTAGTCCACTTCTGAAAAATCTATAAATCCAGCCTTGAATTCAATTTCTCATTTGGTTTGCATTTATTCCAATAGCCTCCCAAATGGTATCTTTTCGTACTTATAAGAATTATTTTTTTAAAATGAAACCTTCGTCCTGTGATTCCTCCAATTAAAGACCACTTGCTGTCCAAAGGAAGAAAATCTATTTATTTTAGTTATGTAAAGTCTTCCACAATTGGGCTCTGGGTTTTTCTTTTGCCCCTTCTGTCCCCACCATGCACTCTATCTTCCACCCCACTGAATTTAGCATTCCATGACTACAAGTTTCTGCCTAGAATGCCATTCCCTTCCATCCTCTACTTGGTATGATAGTCTTTCCTACCTACCTTTAGCAGCATTTCCAATTTATCTGGGCACATATTAGCACACACTTTTCTATGGTCTCACAGAACCTGTCCATGCCTCCATTACAGCCTGTATCATACTGTTATAACTGTCTAATTTATTTTGGATATTCCTGTGCCTAGCAATAATGCCCAACCCATATGTTCGAAATATATTTCTGCTGAATAGATAACTAAAAATCAAAGACTTGATTCAAAGTGAATCACATGGCTATAAGTTGTGACATAGAGTACTGAAGGCCCTGACCTGCTTTTCCTCATTAGACTAAACCTTAGACTTTTAAGGCCCCAGACGCAATGTATTTCCAAAAATCATTTTTGAAAGGTAGTAAGAAGGTTCCAAAGAGGAGAAGGAGATCTTACCTCGAGGAAAAATCCCTGGGTCCATAAAGGTGGCCATGCTGAAGTTGGCCAGCACAAAGAGAAAAACAATCGCATTGTAGATGGGCACTGCAGGTGACACATTGAGGCTTAGTCCTGGACAGCTGCACAGGTAAGAAAGAAAATGAGGGGCTGGCTCTAACACTTGGGACACCAACCATACAAAGATTTATGAAGATTCAGCCCCATACCTATACTTAAATCTTGTGTGGTTCACCTTTGCTGTCTCAAATTATTTAATACTTCCCAACAAATGGGTCTAGTTTCCCACAAAATACTCATTTTACATCAAGGTACAAGACTCTGAATCACCCTACTATTAACCGTTTGCACTAAGATCTGTTTTCTTTAGATTCTTCCTTTCTTTCCTGGTAGGTCTTTCCACATGTTTTAGAATCTGTTCTTATCTCCTTTTTAACAAGGCACAAGAATTAGGGACTGAGTATGTACCTGATACCAGTTATACTCCTGTCTCTGGAGTGGCCTGAGGCTTCTGGATCCCAGCCATGCCCCAGTGACCTATACATTGGCCCAAAGCACAGGACACCACCTGCCTCTCTGGCATCCACTCCCTCTGACTTTGTACAGCTCTCAACTGCCTGCAGTTTCTTCACTGAGTCAGGTATTTCTGAGAGTTTTATTCAACCACAGGCTAGTTCTCAAGGTGAAAAAACAAAAACAAACCACAACATCCAGCTATGGATTGATATCAAATCACAGAACTAGACCTCTTGAGGTCTATAAATGAAGCAGAAGACTGGGGAAGAAAAAAAAAGATATCAGATCAAAGCACTCTAAATTCTGTAGGAAAAAGGAACTGGCCAAATATACCCAATATTCCACAGGGTTCAAATCAAGAGATATGCTTTAGGTAACTTTTCTCGGGACAAAACACAAGTGTGCCCCAGTCTAGGTTTACACTCTGTTTCTGTCGGGATGTGAGTCCAGTAGGAATGCTGCAGGTGCTCTTCCTTTCTCTGATGATATCCTGGGAGCTAGAAGTTTCAGAACACAGATGTGCTGGTTGCTTTGTCAGTATTATCAAAAGGCCTCTCTCTCCTGTCTGGACTCAGGAAGAACTGCCCCATTACAAGACGGTGGCTAAATGCCCTAATCTGCTTTGTGGCTGAGAACTTAATCTCCAGAATTAGGACAGCATCTGTCTTTGTCCCCTTTATCTAGACCAGTCAGAAGGAAAGGAAGAGTTCACTGAGGGAAAGGAAGAAGGGGCCAGGAGAACAAGACAGCATGAGTCTGGAGAATTCATCCATGGCAGTCCTGGATTCTGTTGTGATGTGTCTCCAGCAAAACGAAATGTGCAGCCCTGAATAGCGTGATTCAAGACAGTGTGCAGGAACTGAGCTCCTCATCAAGATATAAACTAATGATAAGAGACAAAGGTGACTGTCACAAAGCATCTCACAAGTCTTGACCACCGCCATTTAAGTAAATATATGCAAGGATTTTTGGACAGTAAATATCAACTCTCTGCTTTTCCCAGTAGGTCAGTACATAAAATCAAAAGATAATGAAGTTAGAGTAAAGGCACTGATTTTAAGTGTAAAACAGACCTTCAGTCATAGTTCTGGGTTTATTCTACCAAAGTCTCCTATGGAAGCCTATTCCTCTGGGGGTTCTTTGGTTTAGAAAAGATGTCCCCCTACCTCAGCAGGGTTTGGGGTGAACTACAAGCAAGAAGAAAGAGTCCTTATGGAGCCCCACCTAAAGCTTGATTTCCTAGGCTCCCAAGGAGGGAGGGAGAGAAACTGAAAACCAGTCATCCAGGTTAGAGCCCCTCCCTAGTACTTAGCTGTCACTTCAATTTCCGCCTGGGGAAGAGGAGAAAGGGTGACTCACTTGACTCCTACAGCCTGGGAAGATAATTAGAAGAGAAAAAGAAATTAAATCCTTAGAACACTAACGTACTATGATTTAAGTCTCATTCCTAGAGTTGGCCATTATGGCTACTGTGGCAGCCTCTTGAGCTTCTGAAAAAATAAGGGTACCTCTGTTTCCAAGGGAAACTAAGGTGAATGACTATGAGACATCAGCCCCCTGTGGGCCCAAATGTCAGTTGTTCTGACCCCATTCTTTCTTGAGTTTCTGCATTTCCACTCAAAGCAAATCACACAATTTCTTCTGTATCCTGCCAAATACCTACCTTTGGATAATGAACTTTACCCCTACAACCTTCTTAATATAAACCCATCCTAAGTAAAGTATGAAATCCTAGAACTGAGTTCCAGTATCTATTGCCAAAATAAAGCCTGCCCCAGAGTAGCAGTTTCTAGAAATGATACAAGTAACTGCACAGAGAGTATTTGCTCCCAGATTCAAATCAGGGACCCACTGCTTCCAACCTGAACACTCTAGCTGAAGGAGCACCCTACCAAGGAGAGACATGTGTGAACAGAGACGGTTCCTGCCATATCCCACATTCTGTTTGGCTTGGGAGAGGCTTGCTGTTGCTATAGTATTTTGTCAGATTCCTAGGTGACCACCCCAAGTAGCCTGTCTGAATCTGTTGCCTTTGATGGAAGGAGATGAGGCCTGAGCTGAGAGTTGTTGGGGCTCGTCCTCAGCCTATAGCAATAATCACAGAGCTCCAAAGCACAGGGAGTGGCCGTAGCCCAGAAGGCTGGCTGGCTGGCTGGCTGACTCACTGATGAAACTCCCAGACCTATACCACCTCAGAAAGAACAGGTTCTTCTGCCCACCCATTCACCCTCCTGTTTTCAAGCCAAATAAAATGGGGATAGTAGGTTTCAGTATCTATACTCTTAAAAATCTGTTTCCTAGTCTTCTCTATCACTTCCTATTATATAAATTGTTCAATTCCTGGTACAGAAACCAAAGTAGGAGTCAGGAAGCTTTGAATTTTAATCCTCTGTCAATATTTCGCTAGGTAGCCTTACGTGACCTACAGAAAACTCCGGGCTGGTTATTTCAACTACAAATACAGATATGAGAATGAAGAGGCAATGTTTGAAAAGATCCTAGGGTTCTATTTAAACCAACTGGCTCGATGCTGGACATTCATTGGCTAAAAGATACACACACAAAAGAACATTGCTAACTACTGCCATCATCATCAATTATCATTCCAGCTCCACCTTCATCCTTAATTCCACTTCCCCATCTGAGGTACTGGAGATTCAAGAGCACTTGAAACGTAGGCACTACGCTCCTAAAGAACAGGTCTATGCATTCCATCCATACCTAGCACATAGCTTGAGTGTATGACTAGTGTTCCTTGTTAATGAGGAAAGGCTGTAAGGAATACCCTCTTCCTGGCCCTGGGGATCCTCCAGATTCCACAGGAAAACAACTTCTTTCCATATGGGTGGATAAGTTTCTCTTAAAACACTTCATTTGTGGTATACCTGTAACCCAGCCTTCCAAGCTGCTCAGTGCAAGACCTAGGACCTGGGAACTTATTCCTGGATGAGAAAATAACACAGGGAAGGAAAAGCAACAACCACTGCTCAACTGATGCCCTAAATCACAAGAATGTTCCCCCTCAAATCAGATGCTAGCACCTCCCCAGTCATGAAAAAAAAGGACCAGAGAGAGAGCCAGTCACTCAGGTTGCCCAACTCTCTGGGGTAAAAGGTTTGGGAGGGACCAGAGGTAGAAACTGAAAGGAAGAAAGCTCTCTCATGGATGGGGCAACACTGGAAAGACCATCACAGATTTCCGTACAACCCTGACTTCTACCCTTCCTGCTGATGATCACCTGCAGCAGAGGGTACCCCCATGCCCTACCTACTGACTTTAAAAGTAAACAAAACGAGGCACTGGTTGACTTCACTCACAGTTCAAGGTGACTTTAGAGGATACAATTCAGTGATTTATTTCAAATGGCATTGCCCTAAGAAGGTCTCAGGGGTCCCCAGAAAGATAAAGAGGAAACATCAAGTGGCCGGGCCTCTACGCATCAGCCTCACTTGAATCAGACAGCTCTACTCTTATGCCTTATGTACTGGGATTCCAAATAAGATATCATTTTTAAAAAGGGTCATGTTGCTTAAATCAACTTCTCTAGGTCAACTTCCTCATTATGCAGAGAAAGAAACAGGTCTACAAAGTTTAATAAGCTTTACCAAAATCAGTCTCCCAAAAGTGCTTATTCCTTTGACCGAGCACTGCCACCTTGCCAGTCACAAAAGGAGGCTAAAGAAAGACAGATGAGAATCCAGGCACATTATCTTCAATGCAGAGTCTAATGACTAATCGGGAGGGGGAGGGTTACTTTCGTTAGACACTCTCCTTCCCAAATAGAGAAAAGGGGAAAGAATTAAGACATGATCCCCAATAACTCACCTGCTCAGTTTTAATTTAACACTGAATAAATTCAGTGAACAAGGGGGATGAGACTTCTAGAAGGAAAACCTCACCTGTGCTATTTAAGCTTTTCTGGGGCAGATCACCGTTTTTTGATGACCAAGCCCAACTGATAATTTCTGCTCATAGCTTTCCCTACTTGACAAACATGGCAGGTAAATTACACCTAATTGGTTGAAGCCTATATGCCTCCACTAATTATGTCTGCCAGCTGAAAGGGACTCTTCCTCCTACTCTCAGTCCTCTAGGTCCCAACGTAACTCTCACCTGGGGCCTACACAGATATCACAGACAGCTGTAGCCTCATGAAGAGAATAGGAGGATGATAGAGTAGTCGCACAGTTAGGGTCTCAAAAGAAACTGGTTCACAGAAAGTCTTTCTCTTGTCTACTTGAAATCATAAATTATTTTTTAGGTTGTACACAGTTTTAAGTGGGGTCCTCCAAGGAACTGAACCTCAAAAGGGATAGACTGTGGGAGAACAGTTTTTGAGAAAGGTGGCACTTTGGCCCAGATATGTGCTTATGGAGGAACTGCTATAGTTACATGGAGAGGAAGAGATGAGAGTTTCAGAGGTTCAAAGTAAGATAAGCAGGGTGTCTAGGTCTCCACAGGTGGGCGGGAAACCCTAGGCAGGAAAAGAGAAACCAGAAATTGGTCCTGAGGAAAGTGTCAGGGGGAACTCTCACTATGACTTCTAACTTTAGATTAGAGGCAGTAATTCCAAGTAGAATTAATACTGTCCTCCAAAATTATTTTTCCTAGGGCTCAGAGACCATGAAATAAGAAGGACCCCTATTTTTCTGGCACCAGAGAATAGAAAAGTAGGTTAAACAGCTTCAACTATCAGGTGAGAAAATGCCTATGTCAGGACAACAATTTGTGGCGAAACTGGTATAACCAGCCAAGCACTTCAATGTTTCCAGATTAGCACAGTAAGAGCAAAGATTTTGCTTGCTCTATCTCAAGAACCGATGGGTTGAAAGAGTCCCCTGAATTTACAACTTCCCTAAGGCTTTTGTTTCCCTTGAAGGAGAACACAACCTCCCCAATTAAGCAGGTCTAAGGGTGTCTGTCAAAGTGGTCCTCTACACATCCCTCCTGACACAGCACCACAATGGGCTACAAGGATACTAAGTTCCCATATAAATATCCCATGGTTAAAATGTTGGTTCTACCCACTGGCCATAATAGCAGAAACCAAACCAAGTCTAACACTAAGAATCACTCCTCCTTAAGGCAGTCAATGCATGAAGAAGGACAGAACACCGAACATGTTGAGACAAAGATTATAAAGCACAGAGAAGTGCAGGGCTGCTCTAGATCCCTAAGGGATTTGGCAGGTATGTTCATGCTGGAGAGCTGGGGGCCAAGGAATCTGACTTCTACTCGTCAGAGGAAGAGGTGAGAAATAAGATATTCATACTTCAGGTAATAGATCTTTCCTTACCTAAAAACTGAGTAGAAACTATCACTATTACTTTGCTGACCCACATTTTTTAGAATTCCTTTAGACATTAGCTCAATTTGGGGGGTTTCCCTCCCTTTCTCAGATTCAATTCATTTGCTATTTCTCCCCAAAATAGAAACTGCCCCCACCCCAGCAATTCCTGCTTCATTCATCCCTCAATGAGTCCAAACTGCTTTCATTCCCTGCCACTTCATCTTCTTCCTCTTCCCAGCACCTCCCACTGCTCTAAACAGCACCTCACAATTAGGGCTGAGCCTGAACCACAGCAAAGTGAACTCTCCAGAAAAATCTACCATGCTGATTGTTTCAAGAGCTACAACTACTGTATTTTGCCATGTATAATGCACACTTTTTTTGCCCAAAATTTTGCGGGAAAACAGGGTGCGCATTATACACGGACATAATGATCACATGCCATGGACACAATAATCCCATGTACAGTGCACACAGAAACGTGGGTGCGCATTATACACGGCCAAGTACTAAAACACCAACTCAACAACAGTTTAAGGCTCAGAGGACTGGTACGTGTTAAGTTATGAAAAGGTAACAGCAAAGACACTTACCAGACGGCTGACAGTTACAATACTGGGGAAAAAGGGAAGAACAAATCACCCCGTCTCCTCCGATAACAAGCAGACAAACAAAGTATGAATGTCCCAAGTGGGAAATCTTTTAATCACCAGCTGCTTTTCCTAATGGGACTGGGGAATGAGAGAATTACTGCCATTCCCTTCAGCAGGAACTAATATAAAGGAAGTCTTCTAGAACTCTCTCTTCCTAAGTAAAACTTGCCTTCACTTCCCAGTGGCCTTCGTGTCTTAAGTAACACTAACAGCCAAAACTCTCTCATTGGTGTATCTTCTAAATCAATTCTGAAATTCTCCAATACTCTCAGTTCCCACAATCTTAAATTTAAGCTTCACATATCTAGGGGAAAAGCCATTGCTATCTGAAAAACCTTTTGACTAGTCCGGTTCTCTTTTCTCTGATTGCTTAAGGTGCTTCGAGCCTCTCTGGTGGTTTCCTCCTACTTCCTTCCTAGATCAGGATCATCTAATGATGGAACTGGGTAAGAAAATATGAACATTTGTGATTCCAGAGGTAGGGAGGTAGAGGAAGAAGGAAGATTCAATGGCATAAAATTTATAACAAAGCTGAGCCTTTTCCTCACTCTTCCTACCATGTCTCTTGGATCTGGATTTACCTCTATCAGACATCCAACACCCAGTCACTTGGCTTTGAAAGCAAAACTCAAGAGAAAAAACACCCTATCACCTCCCATGGAGTGCCCCCCAAATACCACCGCTGGGAAAAAACTCACGTAAAGGCAAAGAAGAGGGTCGTAGCTCCCACTAAGAAGATGGCGGCTGCTGAGACCGGAACATACTTGCTGGGTTTGAATCTTTTTCCAGACTCTGAGGGCATGTTGGAGGTCTGATGGGAGATCTGCCCTGCCGCATAGCCCAGGCCCACACAACGGCAGAACAGACAAGAAAATGGGATGAGGGCAACAACGGAGATAAGAGCACAGGACACCAGGGAAAGAGAAAACTTAAAATTATCACCCTTCCCCCTCCCAAATAAAACCAAAGGTCAAAAGATCTCAAATGAAGGAAAGCACATGGGAGGGGGAAAGGTGATTCCAAATAATGAATAACCACCTCCCCAGAACGAGGCAGAAGAGATTAAGAAACACAACTTGCACAGTTTAAAAACTGGAGACAAACAGGAGGCTGTACACATGCAAATGGCTGCAGGTAGAGAACACAGGCAGTCAGACAGATCAGGGAACAGCTCATGGATGGAGAGAAGTCTTCAAAAGGAAAGAAGGGGAGCAGACCGGGGTAGGACAGAACACTTCGGGCAAGGAAAAATTCTTCTGCAGAGATACTGTAGTACCTCCACAACTACCACACTTCCACAAAACGTGAGTGCACCCAAAGAGGTGTGCTCTGTATTTCTATTTTAATCCAAGAAGGAAACTGGAGTCCCTTTTCAGGAGAAGCTGTTTTTTACTGCAGTCCTTGTCTTTTTGGCAGTTTCCTCAATGCCACCACTCCCACACCTTGACTTTAGAGCTGGTAGTCTGGCGATGGTGGTTTAATTTTATTTATTTTCTTTTGATGGCTAAAGCTGGGCAGCAGCTGTTGCAAGATTGAGTTGTAAATCCTTTTCTTTGAAGGGGGAGGGAAAACAGAGAGAGAGAGAGAGCAAGCTTGTCTGTCTTCAATCTCTTCTTGTTATTCCCAAGCCCTTTAAGGGCTCCGTTTCCTAGAGAGTTCATGTAAAACTAAAGGGAAACATAAAATCCCTGAGGCCATGTTCTTCCCAATAAGCAAAATAAGATGAAGAATCAATTCCACTCGATGCTTCTTAAAGGTTACTGTGGATGAGAGCGAAGTTCCAAAGAGGTCCCTGTTTCCAGGTTAGTCAATGTCTCTGATCTTCAATACTGGGCTATCTGAATGCAGAGTTCAACTGGGTTACAGTGCCTCACCTGGGAAAACAAAAGCAAAAAAATAAATATCTTTACCAAAGAAATTCTTTCAGGGCATTTCCTAAGAACATCAAGGCTAAAACTCCACTGGCCTTTTAAAAGAAAAATTAGTTAGTTTCCAGTTCAGTTATGTATATGATGGGCTCTTAATTAGGAGGACAATGGATCCAGAATCCTTCACTCTTCCAAGTGCTACTCACACTTGAAAGAGAAGAACATGGCTTCACCTGGCCTAAGGTCATCAAAGAACTAGTTCTTGGAAAGGGCCCATCTCACCTGACACAAACAGTAATAAATATCACAATCTAAAAACAAACAAGGGCACAGGACTGAAGCAGTCCTACAAAATAGATTCCTTTTTGGAAGAAAAGTATTTATTGCTACAATGAAAAGAGAAAAAATAACCTCAAATTAGGATATTAAGTCTCATTTCCTTTCTGTGTGTGTGTCTCTCTCTCTTATCCCTCAGAGCTTTTTAGCTGTAACCCTTAAGAGGTAGAAGCTGAATTTTTGGTTGTTCAGAGTAACACATGAAAGGACCTGGGCAAGAAATGTTCTTGCACTGAAAGGTGAGATACCCTCTGTGAAAGACTGAGCCACCCCTAGGGGCTGGTACTTTTCTTCCCAATTCAACAGTTTTTTTATTCCTACACTGGCCTATTAGGAAGTGAACTGAGCCCCACCTTCCCTGACACTATTAAAAGTAACAATTATTTATGTTGATGGTAGTAGCAAAATAACACTAGCACTTTGGACTTTATAGGATGCTTTTCATCTAGTGATCTCAAAGCACTTAACTCACATTAATGGTGACAGAGTCCCTTATCCCACCCCACAAAATTGAAGGCTGTAGAATGCCTGAGGCTATTTTACTGAATCACTTGAGCAGTCAAGTTCAGAGCCCAAGAGTTCACAGGCCCCTTTGCAAACCTAAACCCCATCTACCTGTTTCTCATCCACTAAACTACCTGGCCAGTGATGACAACTTGGAGTCTTCAGACCAAAAATTTTACGCGTTAGAACTTAAAATAAAGTTTTAACACACTCAAGTGATCTAGTGTTTCCCTTAATACCAAAGCTAGAGATTAATATATTAGAAGATTTAGCCCTGGCTGGTGTAGCTCAGTGGATTAAGCGCAGGCCTGGGAACCAGAGGATCGCTGTTCGATTCCCAGTCAAGGCACATGCCTGGGTTGCAGGCCAGTTTCCAGCGGGGGACGCATGAGAGGCAACCATACATTGATATTTCTCTCCCTCTCTCCTTCCCTTCCCCTCTAAAGATAAATAAATAAAATTTTTTTAAAAATAAAATATTAGAAGATTTAAATAATGAAATACAAATGCACCCTGGAATTTATCATCTCCTCTCTTACCTGTGACATGAAAAGCAAAGGAGATTTCCTTCAAAAAATGCATTACCTCTCTCTCTTTAAAAAAAAAAAAACATTTTAGAGGGCCAAACAGCAATAGTAGAACAAAGTGAACACCCAGAGATTACAAAATACTATTAGCATCCTAAAAAATACAAATCCTCTCTAGCCCCTAACTCTGTAACTATTTAACTCTCAGGTTCCTATAGGAATCAAATCTCAATCTTCTGAATGTAGGCCAAGTAACTTTGTTAACAATGAGAAGCAATTCTTGATTTGTACAGAGTACTATTAAACTTTCCCCTCAAAACCCCAAAGATTAGAAAAAATGAAAAATTGCACTTCTTATATTTTATCTAGAGTAGAATATCATTTAGGCAGCATACGTTATTTCAGGTTACATTTTCTAATGGGAAGTAAGTCATATCCCGGCTGCCACGGTAATGCAGAATCATAAAAGACCATGCAATTTTGGGAATATGACACTGAGAAACAAGAGATCAGCATCTGAGAGATTTGGGGGATATACTTGTACATTAGAAGGGACAAGACATAACCTAAGAATGTACTGCTACTGCCAAGTGTTAGCAGAAGGATGTGCTGTGGGTAGTAAGGATAAGATTGCAGGGTGAGTGTGTTTCATCAGAGCCAGCAGTCTGGATCCATACCAGTGTAAGAACGGTGTGCAAGCATGTGTATGACACAGGCACAGAGTAATCTACGGAATGGAAATGGTATAAATGAAATAAACTTGAGAATATATGGTTTGAAGGCTTTCATAAAGATTTCATACAAGGAACGCTTTAAAGGGGTGAATGGATAAGAACAGTACCACTAACAGCACAAGTATTGTTTGTTGAAATAAAGAGGTATAATAGTATAACAGAGTAAATCTGAATACAATAGTAATCAAGGTATCAGAGAATCATCCACATGTCAAGATATTAGCTGAAGAGTCAAGCAGAAGTTTAACATGGGTTATTATCATTATATACCGAGGTAGGAAAGTACACAGATATATAATTCTTGTAAGCACTAGGTGAGTTTTGAAGAATGGGTGATAATGAGCATCCTGAAGAGATTTGATACAATAGAGAGGGATACGAATATAAGATCAACCTAGACAAGATGACATTAATCAGTAAGTGAAAAATCCAAGGCAAAAAAGTGGTCTACAATATAATATATGTATGATCCTACACCTCCTTTCATAACTTTAAGTCACTTCCTTACTTCTCATCTCAATGTTTTCTTTCGACTAAGTGGGTAAAACACCTTTCAACTCCTTGTCCCACGAAGAGCCAGATAAAACTGGCAAAATATTGGCAAACACATCCGAGTTCCACTTGTAAAAAGTACAAAGTACTAAAAGCATGAAGCACCCGGTTAGTGGTGGTGAGGAAGCGGACGGATGGGAGAGAACAGGTAACAGGACAAGGCTTGAGCCAAAATAAGTATCAGCAGAGTGAGAAGGGTGAGGGACCTGAGACGCAGGGAGGTAAAAGAGGAACAGCACTCAGTCCCCACCCCGAAGCTGGGGCAAAGAGAATCCCCGTATGGGGCAGAGCTGACTGAGACCCAGAAGGGGTCTGACGGGATCGCGGCGACAGGGCCCACTGGGGCTGCAGGAGACTGCAGAGCCGGGGCGCGCAGGGCCGGGGGCGGAAGGGGTGGCGGCTGGGCGTCAGGAGCTGAGCAGGGCCGGGGTCCCGGGCTAGGACCAGGCGGCCCTGCACTAACCCGTTCTGAGCCCGGGCGGCGTGGATCCCCGGCCTCTCCTCGTCGTCCGTTTCCGGGCCCACAGGTCCCGCCGCAGTTGGATGACCCGACCCGGAGAAGGAATGGGGCCTCAAGACACCTCCCCCTCTTCGGTCCCCCTTCCCTAGAGGTCATCCTCCCCTCCCACCTCACTGGCCCCGCACTTCCGGTTCCGCAGGGGCTGTGTCCTCGGTACTCACCCCCGGAGCGGTTCCCGTCAACGCCGCCTTCGTTATCGCTACCGCCTCTCGGCAGTGCCGTCCGGCCTCTGAGAGGCAGCGCGCGGCCCCCGCACGCTCCACGCCCGCCCAGCTCCGCGCGCTCTCGCTCAGCGTCGCTGGTCTTCGAGCAGGCGCGCGGCCGTTGCCCTTAGTGCCGGGTCGCGAACCCTTCCAGCGTCCCTATTGGCTCTCTGTCCCGGGCGCGCACGACGTCTCGCGCTGAGCACGCTTCTCTCATTCATGCGGCTCTTACCGCCGCGCCCGCCCCCGCTCACTCGCCCATTCACCCATAGCCCCCACCCCCACTCCGCTCTAGGGCGTGCGCGCGAACCCCGGCGACCGCAGCGACCTCGCGGGCTGATTGGCTACAGGAGCACAGCGCCGTACGCACGCGTGAGAGCGAGAACGCGCCCGCAAGGCCGTGGGGTTCAACAGATTGGGAGAGGGGGGTTCGTACACTGCGCAGGAGTCAGAAATGGGGAAATGACTGGGCGAGCCTTCCCTGTTCTCGCGTGTTACTTTGTATTCCTGCTATATCCAAGCAGAAGTCTTCGGAACTAGAAAGCAGTTGTATTGTGTACTGGAAGAACTCAAAAGCAAGCAGCTACCCTCTCGAATTCGCAAACCTTCTCCACATGAATGTGGTACAGTCAAGACAGGCTGCTAGTGTAACCAATCGCCTCTAGCGGCCCCGTCTTCCTGCTCCAGCTCCTTCACTCATTGGCCAAGCTTTCGGCTACTAACTACCCCTCCCCTCCAGCACTACTTTTTTTTTAATTAGGGCAAAAACTTTATTTAAAACATTTTTTAAAAAGATTTTATTTACTTTACTTTTGGAGAGAGGAGAAGGGAGGGAGAAAGAGAGAAACAGCAATGTGCAAGAGATACACCGACTGACTCCCTCTCGCATGCCCCGAACTGAGGATCTGGCCTGCAACCCAGGCACGTGCCCGGATTGGGAATCGAACCGATGAGCTTTCTGGTTTTTTTTTTCGGTTCATAAACTATCGCCCAATCCACTAAACCACACCAGCCAAAGGTAAAATTCACCTTCATGAAGCAGTCAGTCCAGCGTGTTTCATGGTACCAGCAGAATCCCAGAATGAAATGGGCCGGGGCTGGGGCTCCTACATGGAGAAGGCGACTGGACTAGAGAAGGCGACTGGACTCTGGTCCTGCCAGAGGCCGGAGGTAAAGAGGAAGGAGAGCGCGTCCGAGCCTTGGAGCAACAGTGCCATCGGTGGAGGGAGACGCTTGGGGTGCGTGCCGTCTGAGGCGGTGGCAGCCCTACCACCCCCCCTCACCCCCGCCCGCCGCCCCAGCATGCGATCCCGTTCTAGGTCACGATTAATTCCCTTAGTTTCTCACTGCAACCCAAGGAGTGGGCGCTGCATCCCTAACCTCTCCGTAAGGAAAAGGTTCTTTAGAAGCTCGTGTCCCTAGCAAGGTGCAGGCCCACTCTAGGTAGATCACAGCGCCACACTTTGCCCCAATTTGCCCCACACTGCTGTTGGGAACCGTAGAGCAAAACCAGGTATTCACTCCTCATTTAGCTCGAGGTCATTTATCTTTTGAAAGCCGCTCTGGCTATTACGTGTCTCCCAAAAGAGCTCCACCAGCCACTTCTCCGAAGCCAAGGTTCCTCACTTGCAAAGAGTAATTCTAAATCCTGTGGTCTGTCCTTGGGTTTGGTATCAAATGTTGCTAGTTTCACTGGTGGTTGATACTTCAGCACCAGACAGCAAGGAAATGGAGAAAGGTATACCTTCTGTTTTCTGGGATCTAGTCTAGTTTCTTATCTGAGATAGCATATACATCAGGTTCTAGTTTATTCTTGCTAAGGCCTCCAACCCACCATTTATTGCAACACACTTGAGAGTTCTATTTAATGACAGTGTATATATTTTTTTATTTTATTTTGTTATTCAAGTACAGTTTTCTGCCTTTTACTCCCATCCCAGTCCACGCCCCTCACAGTGCTCCCCACCTTCCTTGACAGTGTACATTTTTTTAAATGGTATCTTCTAAACACTTTCGATCTTATGAAAGGTAAAGTTAAGGTATTACTGGAGACAGAATATTTCTTTTATTTACAGAGACTTTTCTGTCAGGTTGTTTCCTTAGGAAGAAGTTAAATTTCATTTTTTCTATTGCATGTTTTTCTCGGATTTTAAGACTTCCTCATTTCCCCAGCTTCACAGATGAAACATCTTTCTTTTCCTTGTGACAGTCTAAGAACCTACAGTGCTAAATGGGAATAAAAATTCGATCTTCTGCCATCCAATCACACATTGTAAAGTCCCCTGGGACACTCAGCTACTGGATGCCAAACTCTTAGCTGGATGGATGAGCACTAACAGCAGCATAATCATTATCCCAAGATTTAGAGATTCCAGTTTCTTGTCCAGTTTTCCTTAGGATCGCACAAGATATTTCCTGGAAAGAATTTTTAATAGACCACAAGGCTTAAACTGCAAGCCACTTCTGAAAAGTATTGCACAGTAAAATCTAGGCTAAAACAATGAGATATCCAGACCATCAAACTTCAAATAAAGTACGTACTATATATCTATATCTATATAGATATAGATATGTCAAAATGCCTTGTAGGTTTTTTTTAATTGTTATTCAAGTACAGTTTTCTCTCGTTTACTCCCGTCCCAGTCCACCACCCCAGTGCTCCCCACGTCCCTCCCATTTCCACCCCGCTTAGCTTTTGTCCATGTGTCCTTTATACTTGTTCCTATAATTCCCTCCCTTTTTCCCTGAAATTCCCTCCCCTCTCCCCTCTGGATACTATCATCCCATTTTCTATTTCAGTGTCTTTGGTTATATTTTGCTTGCTTGTTTGGTTTGTTGCTTAGCTTCCTGTTAAAGGTGAGATCATATGATATTTGTCTTTTACTGCCTGGCTTATTTCACTTAGCATAATGCTTTCCAGTTCCATCTATGTTGTTGCATAGGGTAGGCGCTCCTTCTTTCTGCCGCATAGAATTCCATTGTGTATATGTACCATAGTTTTTTGATCCATTCATTTTCTGATGGGCACCTAGGTTGCTTCCAACACTTGGCTATTGTAAATCGTGCTGCTATGAACATCGGGGTGCATAGGTTCTTTTGGAATGGTGTTTCAGGGTTCTTGGTATATAATCCTAGCAGTGCAATTGCTGGGTCAAAAGGCAGTTCCATTTTTAGTTTTCTGATAAAAATTCCATACTGTTTTCCATAGTGGTTGTACCAGTCTGCAATCCTACCAGCAGTGAACTAGGGTCCCCTTTTCTCCACAACCTCTCCAACACTTGTTTGTTGCTTTGTTTAAACCTTGTAGTTTTTCTAATGTAGTTTACCTATACTTTTTTCAAATCATCTTCACTTGTATTTCCTCATGCCTATGGATGGCTGGCAAACCACAGGGGCGCTTTTTAGTTCGACTCACTAATATAAACGGGCAGACAAGAACAAAATGTTATCCTTGGATTTAGACTCAATTAGAAAAGAATGACCTGTCTTTCAGCACCAACACCTCTTTATGTTTAAATACTGCTGCCTTCCCCCCTGTCCTTATGAAATGTCTTTGCTTGTGTTAAAAGACAGTTTCTTCCCTTGTGCTCTGGATCCCATTCCCTTCATTCCTACATCTTCTGAATTTTTCCTCCGACATTCTATTTGAAAATGAAAAACATACAGAAAAAAAATAGGACAGTGTCAAGAACATACCATGTCCATTATGAAATTCTCTCCCTCTTGAGTCCATTAGACTATTGTATCTAAAAAACTAACAACACTCACTTGGCTCCATATCCCCCACCACTCCCTTTCTTAGCAAAACTTCTTCAAAGAATTGTCTATTATTATCCTTACTTCTTCAATTTATATTATCTGAATATATTCCAATAGGACTTTTATCCCCACCATTCCAAGTGTAGTCTTTACTCCTCAAGGTCAATACCGACATCCAGATCCACAGTCAAGTCTCTTTTGCTCACTCCAGTTATGTATACCTCACCTCTTATGTTTGGAGTGCTCTGAAAGTCCATCTTCTTCTTTCTGATTTCCAGTCTTCAAGTGACTTCATCTAATATCATGGCTTTAAACACCTTCAATAGGCCAACAGCTCCCACAAACCTTCAGCCCTAACCCTCCACATATATGTTTCCAGTTGTTGATATGGATGGCATCTCCATATGGATGAGTAATGGCTCAAACTTAGTACCAAATAGAACAAAATATTCCCTTACCCCCTCCCTGAGTTTCCCCAATCTTATAGCCAAGTAAGTTGTTCAAGTAAAAAATGTAGGAATCATCTTTGATTCCATTTGCTTTTCCTCACTGCTCCCATTAGCAAGTCCCATCAACTGTACATCCAAAATATCCCAAGGCAATCCTCACCAACTCCACCTCTGCTGCCAATTCCCCACTGACTCTCACATTGAAACTTGTGTCCTTGCTTCTACTCTTGATTTATTTATTTATTTATTTATTTATTTATTTATTTATTTATTTATTTATTTTAGGGGGAGAGAGGGAGGAGTACCAACTTGTTCCATTTATTTATGCGTCCACTGGTTGATTCTTGTATGTGCCCTGACTGGGTATTAAACCTGCAACCTTGGTGTATTGGGACACTCTAACCAACTGAACTACCCAGCCAGAGCTACTCTTGCCTCTTTAACCCATTTCCACACAGCAATGATCTTTTCAAAATGTAAATTAAATTTTTTTATTTCGTGTCCCCCAAAATCGATATACTGAAATCCTAATCCCCAAAGATGATGGTATTAGGAGGTGGGGCCTCTAAGAGGTACTGAGGTCATGAATGAAGAGCCCCCATAGAGCTCCCTTGCTCCTTCTACTACATGAGGACACAGCTAGAAGGTGGCAGTTAGCAACCTGAAAGACAGCGTTTATCAGAACATGCCCATGCTGGTGCCTTGGACTTTTCAGCCTCCAGAATTCTGATTTCCGATGTTTATCAGCTACCCAGTCTGTAACATCTGTTACAGCATTCCTAAGGGACTAAGATACACCCCCTCATCCAGTTTCCCACTGCTCTGGGATCACAAAAGTCCTCCAGTATCTTATCTTTGCTGCTCCTTCCCACCTGAATTTTTACCACACTCCCCTTGATACACTACACCCCAGCCACATAGGCTGTTCCTTCACCGGACACATTGACCTTTTTCCTTATGTTTTTGCAGTTTCCTCTACCAGGAAGATTTTGACCAAATTTTACACAGACATTCAGGTCTTAACTCAGGAGAGGCTTTTCCTGACCATCCAATCTAAAGGAGCCTCTCAGTCACTGTTCTGTATCAACCAAAGTCCCTGAACAGCAATTTTCTTTTTTTTTTTTTTGCCTTTGTTCTACAATACAAGCTCCGTAAGACTTTATCTTGGTCTCCATCTATAATAGTCCCTAACAAACAGTAGGTGCTCAATAAACACTTGTGGAAAGAATGAACAGAAGGGCATCAGATACTTATTCAATAATCCAAGTCCAAACTAGGAACACCAATCATTTGCAAGAGATCAGAGAATGGGCTCTCCTGGCTTCTTACCACCCAAGAACTCAATTTACACTTTGACTTAGGTTGTGATTCTAAGCAAATAGACAATAGGAAAGATAGTTGCAGCTGGGAGAAATATGCCTATTTCTGTGAAGTGATTAGATCTTAAATCTCACCCCCAACTTTATCACCAGCCTCTTTGGTTCCTCATAGTTAACCCTGTACTGAGAACAGATTTAGCATCTATTTACCTAAGTGCAGAAGAGAGGGGAACCATCATAAAAATTCATGTGCTTGGCTTACAAGTGGGCTCTTGGTTTTCCTCTTTTCTAAGCATTTAGCAATGAATCATTCCAATAATGTTTCTACAATTCTTACAGGAAGAAACAAAACTGAAAAAATATATACCAATGTCTGTGATATGGCAAAAATATTTATTAAAATAATTTTCCTTCTAACTTTGAACTTTATTGTAAGGAGTCCTTCTGAAATACTTTTCCATCCTGGATAAGAGATAACAAATACTACATATAGAATATAAAGATTAAAAAAAACTCTCCTAAAAATCAGTCCACATACTAGCACAGTGAAAGAAATGGGAATCGCCAGGGCCTTAGAGAATTCGAAGTGGCACCTTAGGTGATATAAGAAACCAATTATATTCTCATGGTTTTCCAGTCAGTTCAAGATTAGAAGGGTTAGGTTACCACCACCTGTTTTAAGAGGTAGAATTGTGTATTTTTACTAGTCCACCATTCACTGGTCAGCCCGGCCTCGACTCTCACACTTCAGCCCATCTGCCTTTGGTGACAGCCAGATCTCCATGCCCCATGCAGCAAGGCTTCCTGATCTCTATTTAAGATCCATGAACCGGATATCCATGATGAGAAGGAAGTTCTTAGGCAGTGGGCGGGGGGCTGGAGAGAGAACGGTAAACACCTGATGCTCCACATCCACACTGGTCACCACAATAAAGCCAGCCACACTGGTCTCAGAAAGGTTCTCCTCTGTACCCTCGGCAGTGCTAACACTCAGGAGGTGGTGCACCATGTCTCGGCCAGGAGTGACAGGTACTAGTTTGAGCTGATTGTCCTCCTGAGACATGCCCAAAGGCAAACAGGAGTCTGGAATGGTGGGTGCCCCAACTTTGTAGATTTTCACATCTGAAAATTTGACATTGAAGGCATGGGGATAAAAACAGCCCCGGAACCCATAGAAATATTCACGGATACGCTCATCCCTACATTCTCGCCGGAAGTCCTTGGAGCGCTCAACCACACCCCCTGATTTAGGAAGCAGCACAGTGCGTACAAAGTGAGGCAGGTCCCGTTTCAGTTCATTGTATAGCCGTTCTTGATCTAGAACCACGACTACATCTACCTCAAAGGCTGAGGCTGCATGCACCAGGGCATGGTAACCAGAGCCCTTGACCCAGCCACAGGTGTTGATGACACAGCCACTCACAGAGGCCCTTCGGTTCACTTCACATCTTTGGTTGAACACATCTGCTAAGCGAGATGTAATCTGAAAAAGACAATGCAGATGAGGAAAAAAACACAAAAACAAAAAAACCCATAGCCATTCTGTCCCTCTTTTTAGTAAGTAGTATTACATACAAGAAAAATATTTTTAACAGCCGTGGTTTTGACCCTATAACATGGATTTAATCTTTACATTACTTCTTCTCTGTCTCCTAAGTAAAAATTTGTGAAAATGTAATAAATAACTTAATAGGCCTACAGAAACATTTAACAATCTGACGTTGACTTACATTTGAAACTGTCTTTTCCGAAATCACATAGCAATTAATATCAACTAAGAGGGAGCAAAGAAATGGCTATAGACAGTTTTAACTAGCAAACTTCTGCACAGCTTCCTACCCTGACAGCAACCCTACCCTCCATCCCCCTTGGCTCTGTCTCTGACCTTATTATACAGCTTGATGTTGGTGCCAGGAGTGGTGGACCCAAAATGATACACCAGAGGGGCCTGAATGGAGAATCCCTCTTCAACGTCTGCTGGCCGCTCAATGTAGAGGGCCCCCATGGTACCAGGAATAGACACAGAGCCCTGGCCCACGTCCAGCTCCACGTAAGTGGGACGGCGACCCAAACGCACTGCATAGTTGAGCAATAGTCGGCACACTGTGGATTTGCCCACGTCAGTGGGACCCACCACCATCACCCGGGGGCCTCGCTCTTCTTCTTTCTCTGCCTGCCTCCGCATCTGCTCCAAAGCTGTATGAGTGTTGAGGTAAAGCAACATAGGGGTGTCCTTAGAGACATAAGCCACCTCAGTGCGGCCACTCAGCTGTAGAGAACAGCCATGCCATGTGAAAACAGCCACCTTGGCACCAGCATCAAAGGTGAATTTCTTGTTTCGGGTCAGTTCTGTGCCAAAGATTTCTGCCATGCCAGCCAGCAGCTCCAACTGAACTGATTGAGATGCTTCCACCTCAAAGCGAAGTTCTGTTTCTCGCTCTAGCTCAAATTTAGTTGTTGGCTTCTTGTCATCATTGGCCTCCTCTCCCATCTTTTCTGTGTAGCTGCTGTGCCTAGGACACAAATTAAATATCAGATCTAAACACAGGTTAGAACTCTGTTCAAAATCCCCCAATGAATGTTTTTCCAGACCCTGCTTTTTCTCATTATTTCTGATGACCATCTGTCCACCCCCACTAAGGTTGGGCATTTTTGTTTGCTGCTGTATCTCCAGTGCCTTTTTTTGTTTGTTTATTTTTAGAGAGGGGAAGGGAGGGAGAAAGAGAGAAACATCAATGTGTGGTTGCCTCCCGTGTGGCCCCCACTGGGGACCTGGCCTGCAACCCAGGTATGTGCCCAACTGGGAATCAAACCTGCGACCCTTTGGTTCACAGCCTGCGCTCAATCCACTGAGCTACACCAGCCAGGGCTCTCCAGTGCCTTGAACAGGCCTTGATGACCCACAAGCACCCTATAAGTACATCGAGTGAATAAATAACTCACATTAGAATAAAATTCTATCTACAGAATGACAGAAGACTTGATTACATCACCTCATTGCTCCCTTCATCGCTCTACTGGAATACTCTAGACTTGAGAAGACAAAAGATGTCCTCTCCTCAACCCTCTTAGTTAACAAGAAAGGGCGTCTGCAATTCGATGCAAAGCAGAGAATACCGAGTTTGGACTTAGAAAACATTTCAAGGCCGCGCTCAGCAACGACTAGTAATGTCCTTACGCGAATCACTTAACCTCTCTGAACCTTTCCCTCAGATGTCAACGGGAGGTACTCACAATTCCTCACACAAAGTGCTGATATGGGGGTTAGAAAGGACTGTTAGAGGAAAACATCACTTCGTAAACTAGAAAACGCCAAAAAATAATTAAGCTTTTTCCTATACACGACCGCAGCTTTAGGTCTGGCCTTTGACCTAACTAACCTAGACACGAAATCCTCCCAAGTCCCAAGAAGGCGACAGTTGCTTTTTTGAGCTTATTACCTCACCTGCACAGCCAGGACCTCCAAGTGGTAAAGCGAAAAGCCCTGCCAAACTGTACCCAAGGCCAACTGCAGCCGCTCCGGTCCAGACCTACGCCGCCGGAAACAAGGGAGGTTCCGCACTTGCGCAGTGGAGGAGCGGTGTGCGCGCGATACCCCTTGGGATATGTAGTTGTGAGAGAATAGCCGTGAGCGGTTGAGTTCGCGCAGCCGCTCCGCCTTCTGGGAGTTGTAGTTAAAGGATTTTTTTTTTTTTTTATTGTGACGCCAAAAGTGGGCGGGGTAGCGGCTGTCCTTGTTCGCCCAGCCTACCCAGTTCACCCAGTAGGCGTGTAGGTTACGCCCCAGCCCCGGCCGGTGACTCGCCCCGAGCCAAGGGTTGCCAGGCAGCTGTTACGGACTACCCACCCGGTTCAGGTCACCTGTTGCTCCGGCAGGGGAAGGGCAGCAGGAAGGTTGGAGACTTCCTAGCTGGGACCCACGATAACCTGCTCACGTGGACCACAAGCCAGGAAACGAGGAAATATGCAAGCCCCTTTTAAAATATTTATTTTTTAGGGAGAAAAGTATCAGTGTGTGAGAGAAATATCGATTAGCTGCCTCTGTGTGCCTCCTACTGGGGACCTGGCCTGCAAGCCAGGCGTGTGCCCTGACTGAATAGAACAGGTGACCTTTTGGTTCAGGGCAGGTGCTCAATCCACTGAGCCACACCAGCCAGGGAAACTATCCCCTTTCACACACGAGGAAACCTAGTGGTAGGGAAGTTGGGGGAAACAACCTCTCAGAGGCCCACCTTGGATGTTATCCCCTACCTGACCAGTGCTTGGCACCTAGAGGACATTAAAAGAAGTTTTTTTTTAATTTATTGATTTTATATATAGAGAGAGAAAGAGCTATTTCTTTTTCCACTTATTTTTAAAGATATTTTATTTATTTATTTTTAGAGAGAGGGGAAGGGAAGGAGAAAGAGTGGGAGAGAAACATCAATGTGTGGTTGCCTCTCACATGCCCCCAACTGAGGACCTGGCCTGAAACCCAGGCATGTGCCCTGACTGGGAATCAAACTGCTCACTCACCCACAGGCCCATGCTCAATCCACTGAGCTACACCAGCTAGGGCTTTTTCCACTTATTTATGCATTCACTGGTTGCTTTTTGTATGTTCCCTGACCAGAGAGTGACCCACAACCTTGACTATGGGGACAACACTCTAACCAACTGAGCTATGGCCAGGACAAAAATAAATTAATAAATTAATAGTAATAATAACAAAAAATAAAACTCAAGAATTTCTTCCAGGTATTCTATAAGTCAGTCAGTCATTACCCAACAACATCTCTCTTACTGAGCAGGGAGTGTTGTTGAGGACTCACTCCTTCCCACAATCCCTGGCAGTTACACAAAATCAATCATTGACCCTGCAGGCAACAGGTTGAGCCACATCTATAAGCCTCTTGTCAGGAGCTTGGGCTTTGGAATCTTATATTCTTTGCTATGCCGCTTGCTCACTGTGTGAATTTGGACAAATGACAGGCTTACGCTCCCTGAGACCCAGTTTCTTGTCTGTAAAATAGGGATAATAACAGTACCCGACATCTTAAAGTCGTTTTGAAGATTGAATGAGATGATACACATAAAGTACTAAGCATGATGCCTGTAATTCATAGAAAGCATCTGATGTTAGGTTTCAAGTTTTTATTACAGTTTGAGGAGGGGAAGCTATAACAATGCCATTCATTTTTACAGTGCTTTACATTTTTTTCAAAGCCCTTTCAGGTATCTTCTTTCACAGCCACCCTGTAAAGTCAGTTTTATTATCTCCAGATGAGGGAGGAGACATAGGTGAAGGAACTAGCCTCAGCTAGGACTCAAACCCGGGATTTTGGAGTCTGAGTGCAGTTATTATAATAACAGCAAACACATTTGTAGTGCCAGGTACTGTCCTCTGGGCTTCACAGGTGTAAAGTCACTTAATCCTCACAAGAACCTGTGAAGTACACACTGTCACTGGCATCCTCATTTTACAGATGAGTACTTTTTCAGTCCAGCTCACACGGTTAATCCAGACTGAGAAACCTGGGGAGATTTTTCTGGGTTGCCTCTTCCCCACTGGCCTTACCTTAGCACCTACTTTCTAAGAATGCCATTCTCACTCCTCACTTTTCAGTTTTTTCTTTGATGGTTTGCTTTCATTATTTCATTCATTCACCGTGCATGTATTAGTTCTTCAATCAACTATTAGGTAGCCCCTAATCTATCACCATTCTTCAAATATGAGATTCCGGTCATCCATTCACAAAATTGCTCCCCAAGTGAGCTCATTCTCTCCTGTTTCCATGCATTCTACTCCCAGATCAATTCCTTTGCCTCCATTCCCTTTCCCTAGAGGCAGTTTCTTCCAATTATCCGAAGGTCATCTTTATTTGGATATCGCATAGCTATCCAAAGCTGAGTTTAGGGAGAGCCCACCCCACACCCTTTAGACTGCTCTCTATTCTGCTTCTCAAACACAGCGAATCAGAGCACAATATTTCAAGCATCAGTGCTTGCCTACGCTTCCCTCTCTCACTTTCATCAAGGCTTCTAGTCATCTCCACCCCACCCCCAAATAACAGTCCTCAGGAGTCTTTTTCAGTCTCCTCTCCAGCTAAATCCTTGGTCATTATCTTCCTGAGTTAATTCGATATCCACTTTTTGCTCCCAAACTTTCGATCCTTGCCCCAAAACTACTCACCTTCTTTTTTTCCCCACTTCCCACTGTTTTCTTCAAAAAAAGGAAAAAAGAAAAATGGGGGGTGGAAATGGGAGGGAGGTGGGGAGCACTAGGGGGGTGGACTGGGACGGGAGTAAAAGACAGAAAACTGTACTTGAATAACAATTAAAATAAAAAAATTAAAAAAAAAGAAAAGTGGTCTCTTGTATTCCTCCTGCACTTACTTTTCCTTTCTCATCTGCTGCCCAGACAAAAACACTTCGCTCTTCTTTCTTTTTATGTATTTATTTATTTTTTAGAGAGAGGGGAAGTGAAGGAGAAAGAGAGGAAAACATTAATGTGTGGTTGCCTCTCGCACGTCCCCAACTGGGGACCTGGCCTGCAACCCAAGCATGTGCCCTGACTGGGAATCAAACTGGCAGACCCACCCTTTGGTTCACAGGCCGGTGCTCAGTCCACTGAGCCACACCAGCCAGGGTTCCCTCTTCTTTCTTTACTGAATTCTCCCTCTCAACATCAACCTGTGGTACTATCACTCAAGATACCCACATTGTGCTTTCAGAATTTACCTTAAACTCCAGAATCCTTTGATTAAATATCCAGAATTCCTTTCTTCATACCCAGCTAGCAATGCCTCCCATTACATTTCCCTACCTTAACTCTGTCCACTCCTTACATAGGAAAAGAAAAACAAGCTCCCCACAAGCAGCCCTTTCTGTAACTCCCTGCCTTTGTCACATGTCATGTTCTGCATGTGAGCCTGGTAGAAATTGGCTTTTTTTTTTCATCTTAGAGGATGTGTTCTGTGACCACATACTTTAGTGAGGTGCACAGGGCAGCACCTCATGAGAAATATTCTGAGTCAAATGAAATATAACTGGAATTTGATAGAAAGATATAAGTTCTTAATAAGACATAAATTTGGCACATGTCTCTTGAGCTATCAGAATTTTTAATAGTAAGTCCTTTGGGGTTTCAGGATATTAAGTTGAGAACACTTTATTTCACATCTCCACGGAGTAAATATTGTTAGCTTCATTTAGCTGGTGAGGGAAAATGGGGCATGAAGAGCATCAGTAACTTGCCCAGCGGTTGCTGGCAAGCATATTGGCAGATCTGGGTTGCCAACTCAGATCCCTGAGACCAAAGCCAGACCTGTGTAAAGATGCAACTTATCTGCTGATTTGGGAGCATCAGCTCTGTGCTAGGCACTGCAGCCCTGGGATGCGGAGCGGACTTGGCCAGAGGACCTGCCTCAGAAAATTTACTGCCCAGTAGAGAATATGTAATGTGGATGTCTCCATTCACAAAGCACAAGGAATTTGGAGGTAGTTGATGAGAAGCTCCTGCATAGGAGATGTCAACTGGGTCTATGACACCTTCAGGGGTATTAAGCTGAGGCTTTGAGGCATAGAAGTGACTGGTATGAGCTTGGGGACGCAACTTGCCTATGTGACCATTACTATGTCTTTCTTTTCTCTGCATCAGGCTGGGGTCAGAGCTGAAATGGGAGCTGATATCATCCTGAATGTGTGTGCACATACCTGACGCTCTGCATCCATCTGACCGTCCCCCACCTTGCCACCTCCTTTCCTCCAGTCCTGTCACCCGTACTCCATCCTTGCCCAGCCCTGTCCTCACCTCAGGTTCCATCTCTTTAGCCACACTGCCTTCCTCCTCAGCTACTAGTCTTTCCTCCTTTGCAATCCTCCCGGTCCTGCCCCTCAGTCCCCATTCCAGGTTTATTCCCCCAGCCCCATCCCTCGATGCCTGCCCCCTCCCTCCCTTCCGACCCGCCTCCTGTGTCTCCCAGCCCTGCTCTGACGTGGGAGGTGAGGGGGTGGGGGGATGGATGACTCACAGTGTTATGATGCAGTTCCACAACACACAGCTACATTCACCCACAGACCGAGGTACAGACGAGAGGCAACCTCTGGCCCCCAAGCAGCTGGCCAGCTTTGCAACCTCAGTCCTGAGCCCCTAACTCCCCTACTCCGTCCCCATCCCCTTCCCCGCTGAAGGAGCGGAAAGAGAAGAGAGAAGAGTGAGCAGACAGATTGAGAGAGAGAGAGAGAGATAGCCGGAGATCTCTGGAGCAGACCTCAAGGTGAGGGGGCAGCCCTTCTCCAAACGGATTTTTCCCCATGGCAAATTTTCTCCTCCTGCTGCGCATTGCTTTCTCCCCTTTGCAAAAAGCATTATTCATCCACCCTTTGTCCTCCCTTCCCCCTCCCTGCTGCCTCCGCTCCTCTCTCAGCTCCTCCATCCCTCTCCAAGCTCCGATGGTTCCCCACACTTATTTCCTGGCAACTTTGGCTACAGCATCAGACATCACTGTTTATTGTTTTGCTGCTGGTGCAGACCCCCCAAAGCCCGCCCTGGGAGCTGGCTGCGCTGCTAATGATTTTGGACCATACCATGCCGAGAATGCCAACCCAGAGGGGGCCAAAGCCTCAGAGCAGATGAGAAAATCCATTGTGAGCAGGTGGCCCCCTCCCTTTTTTCCCTGCTGAGAGGCATGGAATTCGCACCTGGTTCCTGGAGCCTCTGCCCTGGGGCCTCTGCTGTCAGGGATGGTTGCTCGGCACCGCCCCCCCCAACCCTCCCTCTCCCCTGCCTCCCACGGTCCAGCCCTGGCTCACTTGGGGAACATCCCTTCCCCAGTACTCAGCTTGCCTTTGTTTTTTCCCATCATTTGCCCAATTTGCTTCTCCCTGTAATCTGAGGTGAAGAAATTACCCCTATTCCCCATCCTGTGAGTGATTCTCTGGTCTGTGCAGCCTCTGCTTGGCTTGGCGGGGAAGCAGGGAGAGAGAGGGAGGCATGCGGGAGGCTGGGACGGGGGCCCCTTGGAGCCCTGGAAGAAGGTGTCCTAGGTGGAGCAGCAGAGGGGCGCAGCAGGCAAAGTTGGAGGCGGATCTGTGAAGTAGATGCTGACGAGTGCCGTGCTCGTGAGGAGGGCCCATTTCCTGTGGCCAGAGCCCAATGTCACCCTGAACTCAGCCCAAGGTGTCTTTCTAGGGCCCAGCCAGGAGGGCAGGACCCCAAATTGAAATTGGTCTCTGTCGGGGGGGTTTGCGGAGAGACTGCCCAGCGGGCCCAGTAAGACTGGACCAGCTGGGGCACTAGCGGCCACCACGGAGGACAGGATGACAGCCTGGCAGCTCTGCTCTGCTTTGCGGCCTGTTATTGCCAGAGCACCCAGCTGGCACCTCTGAACCAGACGGGCTAACCACCCACAACACACCTGAAGGCCCCATGAAGGAGAAGGCAGCACTTCACCTGCTTATCAGGGCCAACCGAGGACACCTCCCTTCTTATCCTCTGCCTCCAGCACCCGCGGCCATCGGGGGCTGGAGTCTGGAGAGATGTCAACACCTTCCTCAAAACTCCTGATCAGAACCCAGCGATTATTTTATCTTCTGGCACCCACAGGGGCACTGCTGTTTGTCCCTGCCCCTGGGTGAGATGGAAACATTCTCTGCCCTTTGCCCCAAAGCACAGTTTCTGAAAATGCAAGTCCCCCTTTTGCTGCCCATTAAGGACGTTGCCCCTCCACTACACCACTCCAGCCCCGCTCAGCCCAGGAGCGCTGCCTTCCTTACTGCGGGCCCCATTCCCCATTGATTCCAGCTGTCAGATCTGCCGGAGGGAAAGTTTCTCCCCAATAGCTGAGGGCCCAAGTCCTTGACTGAGGGCACAGGCAACCGTAAAGAGCAGCAGAAAGAGACCAAGGGGCTCCGAGGCGGAGAAGACAGCCAGGGACTGTTTCTGTGCCAAAATGAGTGGGCCAAGGGGCAGGAATGGTCTTGGTACAGAAGGAGACACCCAGGAAGTTCTGGTCCCCAGGGAACAGGGCCCCAGCTCCAGGAAAGCGCTGAAGCGAGGCGTGTGTGCCTGGCTGCTTGCCCCCCTTCCATCTCATTTTCCCCTCCTGCCGCACAAAGTGTCTGAAGAACCAATTGCTGCAAACAGAGGAGAGGAAACAGAAAAACTGCCAGGCATCCCCAGCTTTTAAAAGGCTTTGAGCCCTAGCACCTATCGGAGCATGTGGGAGGCAGGTCCTCACGGAAGAACCGAAATCAAGGAGTGCTAGCACGTGACATTGCTCCCATGGCAGCGGGGAGCCAGCAGGCTGCTCCCCGTGGAAATGGTAGAGGCTGCTCCCGCCTGGGGGTAGGGAGGAGACACCGCCTCCCCAGCTAGGACACCGGAGGCCTGGAGCTGCTTCCAGGCTTGCCAGAGCAGATGGGGATCCGAGGACAGGGGTGCTCAGAGCGCCTGGATGCTGAGTTGATGGTGATGGAGGACGCTGAACAGTCGAGCCCCAGGTTCTCCATGGAGAACCCTCAGGAGGGGCTCCACACAAGATCACGGCTCTCCTAACGCACCTTCCCCTCTTCCCAGGTGATTTCCATTTCTACCTGGTTCACGTTTGGGGGGGGCCCTGGCCGGGCAGCCCCCCCACATTTCTCCTGCCCTGAAACACGGCTCTAGCCAACCTGCTCCGCTGCTTCACCTGCGACCGCCTGTGTGGGGGCTGTACCGCGCCAGCCCCTCCAGCCCGCCAGGGCATCGTCCTCCAGCCCGTCATGCCCAGCTGTGACCCTGGCCCCGGCCCTGCCTGCCTCCCCACCAAGACGTTCCGTAGCTACCTGCCCCGCTGCCACCGCACCTACAGCTGTGTCCACTGCCGTGCACACTTGGCCAAACATGATGAGCTTATTTCCAAGGTATGCCACGTGGGGGCCTACCACTCCCCGCCTCTCCCCCGTTCAGGCTTGAACTCACCTGGGGTGAGCCAAAGGCAGCCTGCCCTCCCTCCTCCATGTCCTGGGGATTCATGCAGTGGGGGCAACTGCCACCCAGTAGTCACTGTCTGTCCTGTGTCTCCACAGTCCTTCCAAGGGAGCCATGGCCGAGCCTACCTGTTTAACTCCGTGTGAGTCCACCTCTCTTCTTGCGTGAGTGTGCTTGCGTGTGTGCATAATTTTCCTCTGTGGAGAATGAGGGTGAGCCCTCGGAAAGTGGCCTTGCACCTCTGCTTTGCCTCCTCTTCAAAGGGTTTCAGAAACTCAGACTGCAGTTCTCTTGGGAGTCTGGGCAGAAATGGAATTCCAGTTTGGAGGAAGACGGCCCAGGCACTAGTCATAAAGGGGTGGGTTGCTGAAGCCAGAGGCTTCCATTAAGTGGGTACAGTTCTCCAGATGGAAGTTCCTTTGGGCTGTTTGGGGGCTGGACTGACAGTGACCCCACGGGGTGCTGGGTCCTTTGTTTCCTGAGACAGGGTCAACGTGGGCTGTGGGCCAGCGGAACAGCGCCTTCTGCTTACGGGGCTTCACTCGGTAGCTGACATTTTCTGTGAGAGCTGCAAAACCACACTGGGCTGGAAATATGTAAGTACCAGGGGAAAGGCATGCTCCAAAATGGACAGTCTCCATGGCCCTCCGAGCCCCACCACACTGGGCTGGACTGGATGTGGAGGGACTTTGGGGGAAGGGGTAATACAGGAGGTAGGAAGGCTTTGGGGGGACTGCTTGGTCCACATGCACTGCTTCCTTTCCACCAGGAGCAAGCCTTTGAGACGAGCCAGAAGTACAAGGAGGGAAAGTACATTATTGAAATGTCACACATGGTGAAGGACAACGGCTGGGACTGAGGGGC
The DNA here is from genome assembly GCA_004027735.1 of Carollia perspicillata. Taxonomy (NCBI): domain Eukaryota; kingdom Metazoa; phylum Chordata; class Mammalia; order Chiroptera; family Phyllostomidae; genus Carollia; species Carollia perspicillata. The sequence continues at coordinate 93,665 of PVKM010000639.1, forward strand.
TCAGGCAGGCAGTGCCCTTCCTCCGCATGCCCCACCCTCCCACCCCTGGCCCCTGGCCCCGCCAAGAGTCCATACCAGCATGAGTACTGCCCCACCCCTGGGGGAACCTGGCTCCCACCAGCCCCTTCCGCCTCCTCCTCCTCACTCCCAGGCCTCTTTGGCACTGGGGTCTGGGGCACCCCAGGGGTGTTCAAAGCTCAGGAGTGGGCAGCAGTCAGGGAGAGGCAGAACTGGGAGGAATGGTTGTGGGTCCTCCTGGCCCTAGGGTCCCATGAACGGAGGCGACGGCAGGGCATGCACTCAGGCAGAGGACCATGGGAGGAATCAGTTTCCAATCCTTTTCTAGTGAACACAGGACAAAGCTTCAGTCAGGGGGCTGGCATATTGTGGGCCACATTAAGAGCAGAGAAAAGGCTTAGGTCGGGATGAAATTTTGGCCTCAAAAAGGAAACACCAGTCTATGAAGTATCCCACCACATCAGTAGGATTCTGGGGGTGGAAGAGAAAAAAACAAAACAAATCCCAGGCCCTGGGAAATGAAGGAATCACAGGGGTTTCCATTTCACTCCACTTGTTTATCTTGGCACTAAAGAGGCACTTTCCAGTATCTAACCTTTGCCACTGTGGGTGGGTGGGGAAAGCTGCCCCGGAGCAGCCCCCACCCCCAGCTGGCTGTTTCTGGACGGAGCAGTCTCGACGGGCACTCCCCGAGGTCCAGCCACTGCTCTCTGGAACTCAGTCCCTTGGAGGGGAGGTGGGAAATCAGTGCCACGGGGACCAAGCTTCCCCGTGGCTGCCACCAGCGAACGAAACTTTTGTATGCTAAAGTGTTTGGGTTTATTTTTAATAAAAAGGGGAAAAGCAGGCGTGGGGTGCTGTCCTGACTTTTCCTTCCTTGGGCAAGTTCCATAGTCACCTCCCCAACACTGCCTGTCCCTTCATGCCACTAGGGGGCAGCAATTGCTTTGTCTGTGGCAAGACCCCACTCCAGCTTTTACCAGGGGATGGCTATTCAAGGGAGGTTTTGCTTTAGTAAAGGTGGCTTTTGTGAGAGGTATTCCAATTGGAGCACCCACAACAGTTTGAGGCTAGTGGAGCCCTTGTCAATACATCAATGTTTGCCTGGATCCAGGATTTGACATCTGGAAGATGTCAGATCTGGGAAGGCTCATCCCAGAACTAGGGTGTTCTTGGTTCCCTGGCCTTTGCGTCTGATTCTCTTGTGTTTTGGTCAGCTCCTGGCCACAATGTAAGGCTAAAAGGAAAATCGATCAGCCAAGGTGCTGTCCTTGCAGTTGATATAAAGTGGAACAAAACTCAAAATTGCAGCATCAATGCAGTCATGTGACCCAAGGGCAATTTTTGGCAGTGATGGGAAACTGCTATTGTCGTGGGTCACTGACAACGGCAGTGGGGACTGTACACATCATAAAAACCAGTCTTTTGTCAGCTAGCTTGTTATTTCCAGATTCACTCATTGACATTACAAATATCTGCCAGCAGCTATTACTTGCCAGGGGTGGTGTTAACCACTGGGGACACCATGGAAAGGCAGCATAACCTGACTTCTTGGCGGTCTAGTGGGCGGGCAAACGGTAACCAGGCGATTCCAGTAGGTGAGGGGATCTGAACAGGGATGGGGAGTAAGCCTGGGAGCTTGCAGAAGAGGCTTAGCCGAGATCTGAGTTGAGTCATCAAGGCAGGGTGCACAGAAGTGATGACGGAGATGGCACTTGAAGGGTGAGAAGTTGGGTAGGCAAAAGGAAGAGTGCGAGGAGGGGGAAGTATTTCAGGCAGACAGCTGTGTCAAGCGGCTCAAGCTTGGTCATTCTGATGAGGAAATAAGTCCCCTATATCTGAAGTACAGGCACAAATGGGCAAGAGATGGGATGACACAGGAAAAGACAAGCAGGAGCTGCAGACCGTGTTGGGAATTTAGGTCTCATTGCAAGGGCATTGGGGAAATATTTAAAACTTTTTAGAACAAGAGTGGAGTGGCACCATCAAAAGGCTGTTTTGTGCCCAGAGACTCAGATGTGTTAACAGACTGAAGAAAGTTACGGGACATAAACCGTGGAGCATTTCAAATAGTGTCAATGTCAGAATGGAGCTGTCTGGGCAGAACAGAACTGGAAGACAAGAGGTGCAAGGCAAATGCACCCCCATCTGAGAGATCTCGGGTCTCTCTCACTGTTCCATTTCTGCATGCCTAGACATCCTCTCAGATCCCAGCAAGACCCAGAACCCTGTCCTTTTTGGTCCTATTTCTTGCACCAAAGTTCAGGAAGGCTTCTGAAGCCTCAACTCCTGACCTGGAATATCAGGCACAAATTAGCTGCCTTCATAAGGCTCCCAGAATATGCCTGTCTCTCAATTTACGTCAAGTTCTTGCTAAGCCAACTAAGGACCGTTGGAAACAAAGGAGTACACGGCAAAGCAGTTGCTCTCAAGTTCCTGTAATCTCTCTTGGAAGAACCCTTCTGTGGGCTTGGCTCAGGGATCCTATTTAGTCTCTCAGATCAGGCCATACACAGGCAATGCAGTCCAAATCTTGCACGCCTGGACAGGTGTACCCTCAAGCATCATCATCAAATACCTGAGACCAGGAGTTGTGGTGGGAGTTCAAGGTGGAGAGGAGGATGCCTTTCTACACCCCAAGAGCCAGGGAAGGAGCCACAGGTGTGGAATGCCAGTGGAAACCATGTCCTTGTCTCTGTGGAGGAGCCCTTTTCTCTCCGGTGTGCTTCCGTCTTCTCATGGAAGTCCACCAAGGTTCTAACAGGGATTCTCCCAATCTTCTCCACTCACCATCCTCCAGTTCCAAGCCAAGCCTGGGAATCCTTCCTCCTTAGCCAATAAGCTACCGCTTTTCTCTTTAAGGCTTGAGACTTTTGACAATATCCTCACACCACCAGCAGATGGCATCCAAACCTTCCACCCCTCAGTTCTGTTGAGAACCTACCCAAACCTCTTCAGACAGGTCTACAAAAAGATGGGAGAATTCTGACTTTTAGGGCAGGGTTATATCCAGGCTCTGCAATTTAAGAGCTACGTAACCTCGGCCATGATGCTTAAATCTTCTGGCTCAGTTTTTCCATCTGTGAAATGGGAAACTGAACTATAGCACAGGCTGTATGCGGAAATGCTCCCGTCAACACGAGCTATTCATCTGACTCTTACAGTGAGGCTTCCCCATGCCCGCCAGGGTAGCTGATTGGCGCCCAGATGGGAGAGGATATCTTGATGCTGAGGAGGCAGCCGGCGCTGGTAGCGCTACACAGCCAATGCCCTTTTAACATTGCACTGCTAGTGGTAGGTGCAGACAGTAGCACAATGTGAAAAGAGCTCCGGCCTGCAGCAGAGGCGAGCCGGCCCTGCCTCCTCGCCCCTCTCCCAGTCCCCGGCCCACTCAGCCTCCCTCTGCCCCTTCTCCTCCATTCACAGTGTTAATCCTCTATTTTTTTCTCTATTCCTTGCCTTCTCTCTCATGCTTCTCAGCACGGCAACCACCATTTTCTTGAGTTTGGGGTGGGGAACAGGAACCGAGTCCATGGAAGCTGCTGAAGGGATACCTTGAGCTTGGCATACAGTCTTCACAAGTGACTGGTGGGAATCCCAGAAGTGTGGGGGACACTCGAGTTACCTGGGTTTGTATCTCTACTGGCTTTCCTCCTGGAGAGGCAGCCTGCCCACTAGGACCCCAGAGTCCTCCATTCTTCCCTACGCGAAAGCCCGCTCCCCCTTTTAGTTTAGAAAGAGTGGAGTTCTAGGTCTCAAGAAGACACCTTAGCCGAAGCTCTAGGACCAGAGGGTGGGGGTGGCTAGAGACACAGGTCCCCAGGCAGCACAGAGAAGCTTCCAGGTCTGAAGGTAGAACTGTGAGTGACGCCCCACCCCTGCATGTCCTCTGAGGTCTTCCAAGTCCATTTTATGGGTTGAACATGAAACAAAATGGTGAGGGTGACTCGGTCTCTTACACTGAGCAGTGGGGCATAGGTTTTCACAGGTAGTAGGTGAGAATCTCACTTGTTTCCCATTTTATCCAGGGACTCCCATTAGAAGTCTTCAAGCTCACCCACAACGTCCCCACCCTACCCTGGCGGAGGGGCTTATACTCTGGATAAACAATCCTGAGACTGATTAAAACCCAATGTCTGAAGACTACTCTGGAGCGACCCCTGGAGAGCCAAAGGTTCAGAACAAGCAAGGCACACTCCTGGCTAGAGCTGTGGCCCTAAAGCCCGGGTCCAGCTCTGACCTGGGGAACTGGGGGCAGCCCAGAGGCGCAGAGGCTATGGGGCGCTGCCCTCCACCCCACTCCACAGCCAGGAGCAGGAATGGAGGACGGCACTGCTGGGAGCTCTTCCTCTGGGCTTCCCCTCCAGCCTTCTCCCACCCTCCGCAGGAAGCAGGAGAGGTTCTCTCCCGCCCTCCCAGGCAGAGTTTGTTCCTGTGATCTGCAAACGCAAACACCGGGCCCTGGCCCATACTTTGCACAGTTCTAGTGGACGGAAACGAAGGCCCCGCTAGGGTCACTCACCAGGCCTCTGCTCCTGAGTTGGGCAAACCAGTCCCAGCTGGGAACTGGATCATGTCAATAGAGGGCAGAGGGGCAAAGACAGGACTGCCCAGCCAGCTTTAGGGAGGCTAGAGGAAGATTCTTCACCAAGGAGTGCCCAGATCTCTCCTTGGTGGGAGAAGTGAGAGGAGAAGAGGCTGGGGCCAAGATCCCCTCAGCTCTCACACCCAACTCATTCCAGAGCGGGATTCCCTGCGATTCACCAGCCAGCAGGGCCCCTCCCCCACCTTGGGCCCAGGAGCCATCCCCCAGCTCCTTCCAGAGGCGGGTGTAGAGACCGAGGAGGAAATGGGGGAGGGGAGGCCCGGCTCAAGTTCTCTCCACTCCCCCTCCTCATTGGCCACCATCTTCCGGCCCCTGCCCCCCAGAGCAGCAGGGGATGGGGCCCAGCCTGTGGAAGGGAGAGAAAGGGCCGGTAGAAGGTTAGCTGGAGCAGCAGGGGCAGCGGCTGGCCCCAACTGTCTCCTCCCACCCCCTCCTCGCAGCCATGGCGACAGGAGGAGGAGACCAGGAGGGTCCTGAAAGCCATGTTCTGTGAATGGGATGAGAGGGGCAGTGGGGAAGGGCGGGGGGTGAGGGGCGCTCTCCCCTCAACACTCTACGGTGCCCCCACCCCCACCACACACACCTCGAGGTTGGACCACACACGCGCGCACACAACTCCCGACCACACTTGCCGCGCAACTCAGCCCTTACTACACACTTACCCCAAACAGCAAGCTCTGGAGTGTAAGCACACCGCTCCCCACCTTTCGCAGCCCATAATGCCCCAAAACTCTTAGCTCAGGGATGGGCCTCACGCCCATACACAGTCCCTTAGCTCAGCCCAACTTCTCAAGATGCACAACCCTCTGCCCTGCTCTAGCCCTTGGGCCACTGCTT